>BSBK01012625.1:0-132500 GCA_027943335.1 Chamaecyparis obtusa
GAGCTACCTCTAAAGTGCTGATTTATATACTGATTGAAAAATGACTATAACTTTCAAACGGTATAACATTTTTGAAATCCAAAAAATGCGTCACATTCTATGATTCACCTACTATAAGTAAAAAAAATTAAAATTTGAATTTTGTAAAATTTTGAATGAGTTAAGGTGGTCAGACATGGGAGTTTTTTTATTCTAAAAATGTTGTAGCAAAAAATTCATAATTAATTATTTTTTTTAGAATAAAATTACAAAAAAATATGTGTCACATCCGAGCATGAGTCTACTACTTATATATAAAATCTTATAATAAAAATATTATCATTTGATTATGATTAAGGTGGTCAAACATACAACTACTTCTTATTTTTGATGCAGGAGCATCCTGGGTGTAAGAGCAATCTTGCATCACCCAAAAATATTTTTATTTTTGTATTCAATAAGGGCTATTTTGTGCAGAGCTGCTATCTATGGAAAGTTACTATTTTTGGTAATTTTCGTATGTGCTCAGAATGATCTGATTTCTTTCTTGGAGGTTCATTTTGGTCATATAAGTCTGCCAGTAAAGTTTCATTGCCAGATCAAGTGTATATTGGAAGATATTGAAGATTTTCGGTATTGGCAAGCAGGGTACAAAAACTTTGAACTTAGTTTTGAAGGCTTTAGAGGCCTCGAATGAGGTCGAAAATTTGGGTGACGGGCGCTTGTGCGGGTCAAGCCTGTAGAGCGCTTCGTGGTGTTTCCAAAATGGGGTTATAATAGCCAATCGGGTCAACTGGTGATGACTTATGGTCTTCGAAAGTTGGGCCACCTGAAATGGCGAAAAATAATTTTCTTCAAAATTTCTGTTCGGGTTTCAAAGGTTATCTTGAGCCGACTATGATGTAATGAAATGTAAAATAAAATAATTCTAAGTTTGGTCGGCCTTATTGGCTAAAATTATGGAACCTTCCCAAGCGGTGAAAAATTGCCTATATAAGGAAGGCTGTATTATTGTCTTAGGCAGTTCAAAATAGTTCTGGGTAGTAGATCTGGGTAATAGTTCGAGGCTTTGTCCTACAGAATATTGTAAGGGAATGCCCATGTGGCTTTGCATATTGTAATTCTAAAAGTTTATAATTCCACATTTGTGGAGATAATAAGAAGCCAATTTTCTGCTCTTGCATATTATTGTTGTTGTTTCTCTATGTCTGTTATGTGTTTGTGGTATTAAGGGGAGCACCCTTCATCAAGTGGTATCAGAGCAGGAGTTCTTGAGTGTGTAAATAGATCACCGACTGTGAGGCAGTTTGCACCAGGACCGTGGCTAGGGTTTCAGCGCGCATCGCAAAAATGCCTCCACAAAGGGAACGTGGTGGAAGAGCTGGTGTTGTAACACCTGAGGTTAGAGAGCTGCAGAGACAAGTGCGAGCATTACAAGAAGAGATTCGTAGAGGAATGAATCTTAATGTCAGAGACGAAAGCGAGGATGAAGCCGAAGAAGAATATCAAGAAGGAGAAGCTGAAATTGTGAACCAGGAGGAAGAAAGACTTTTTCGGGCGATTTCCAAGATTGGGAAAAGACCTAAGATTGAGGTTCCTACATTTTCTGGAAATCTTAACCCAGAGGAATTGATCGACTGGATCAATGAATGTGAGGAATATTTTTAGTATGAAGATGTTGAGGATCCTAATAGGGTCAAATTTGCGAAGGCCAGATTGAAAGGTCATGCGAAGATCTGGTGGCAAGAAATTTAATTAGAGTGAAATAGAAGAGGGAAAGATAAAATCACAAGATGGGATCGGATGGTGGATAAATTGAAGTGACAGTTCATTCTTGTTGATTATGAGCTTGACCTACTGAAGAAAATGCAGAGTTTGAAGCAAGCAGGAAGATCTGTTCAGGAGTATACAGAGGAGTTCTACCGACTTCTCATCAGAACAGGCCATGCAGAAGCTGATAAGGAGAAAGTTGCCCGATACCTTAATGGGTTAAGGCCAAGCATTCAGGAGGAGCTGAATCTTGTTCGAATGAACAGTATTGAAGAGGCATACCAGTTTGCCCTAAAAGTAGAGGCAAAGCTGAACAAGAAGTTTGAGAGCAGACAAAATGGAAGAGGTCGAGGTGGACGATCTGGTGGACAGTCATATGGTGGCCGAAATGAAGATACAAAAAAGAAGGATGAGGCCAATAGCAGTCAGAATCAGTGAGGAAATAATTCCAATCGTTTCCAAGATCAGAATAATAGAGATCAGAGAGGAAGAGAAAGAGGACAAGGATCTGGAAGAGGTGGCTTCCGTGGAACATGTTTTCACTATGGAGAAGAAGGTCATAGGGCATTTGAATGTCCTCAGTGCCAAGGAAGAACAAACAGGAGAAATGAAGGCCAGGCCAGAGTTGCACATGTAGATGAAGATGTCAGATCATCAAATTTTGAAGATGCTGAAAGAGGAGAAATGTTGATTAACAGAAGAGTCCTGTTGAGTGGTGAGAATGAACCTGAGCAAAGAAGGAGCCTGTTTCGCACCAGGTGCAAGTGCGAAGGTAAATGTTGTGATGTGATTATTGATAGTGGAAGCACTGACAATTTGGTGTCAGAAGAGATGGTGACAAAGTTGAAGCTCAAGAGATAGAAACACCCACATCCATATCAGATTGCCTGGGTGCAGGATGACCACAAGGTCATGGTCAGTGAACAGTGCCTGGTAAAGTTCAAGATCAGTGGGTACCAAGATGAGGTACTATGTGATATCATCTCTATGGATGCATGTCATATGTTGTTAGGTAGACCGTGGCAGTTTGACAGATGTGCTGTACATGATGGTCGTGCGAATACCTATTCCCTGACAAAGGATGGAGTGCGACATAAGCTAAAACCATTGAAGGAGACTGAAGAAAAGGTATGTGGTAATGCAAGGATAACTTTTCTTGATGGAAGAAATTTTCTAGATGGTATGAGGCATGAGCATGTATGTTTTGCTTTAATTCCAAAAGCTGGTAAAGAGGAAGTAGAAGATGTTCCTGTAGAAGTTGCAGATTTGTTGAATGAGTTTCAGGATATTGTATCCGATAACGTGCCTGATGGATTACCACCAGTTAGAAAGATCAGTCATCAGATGGACTTGATCCCAGGAGCGAGTTTTCCGAACAAGGCAGCACACAGAATGACACCTGCAGAAAGTGAGGAGTTGAACAGACAAGTACATGAGTTGTTACAGAAAGGATTGATCCGTGAGAGTCTGAGTCCCTATGCTGTACCAACAGTATTAGCACCAAAGAAGAATGGAGAATGGAGGATGTGTACAGATTCTAGAGCAATAAACAAGATCACAATCAAGTACAGGTTTCCATTGCCACGAATGGATGATATTATGGACTGTTTGAGTGGAGCTGTGTATTTCTCAAAGATAGATCTGAAGAGTGGATATCATCAGATTCGGATCAGAGAAGGAGATGAATGGAAGACTGCCTTCAAGACAAAGGAAGGACTATATGAGTGGTTAGTCATGCCTTTTGGGCTAACCAATGCACCGAGCTCTTTCATGCGGCTCATGAATGAGGTTCTGAAAGAATTTCTGGGTAAGTTTGTCATTGTTTACCTAGATGATATTTTGATTTTTAGCAAGACATTGGAGGAACATATGATGCATATTCATATGGTATTTGAGAAGCTGAGAGATGAGAAATTGTTGATTAATTTGAAGAAGTGCAGTTTTGTGAAGAAAGAGTTAGTGTATTTGGGATTTGTAGTTTCAGCAGAAGGTCTAAAAATGGACCCAGAGAAGGTACAGGCTATCCTTGAATGGCCTACTCCAAGGAGTGCTACTGAGGTAAGATCTTTTCATGGTCTAGCTAGCTTTTATAGAAAGTTTATCAGAAATTTTAGCAGTATTTGTGGACCCTTGACTGAAACAATGAGAGGGGATAGAAAAGAGTTTAAGTGGACTAATGGGGCAGAAAAGAGTTTTCAATTATTGAAATAAAAAGTTACAGAACAACCTGTTTTAGCACTTCCAGATTTTAATAAGGTGTTTCAAGTAGATTGTGATGCTAGTGGTACTGCAATAAGAGCTGTTATGAGCCAAGAAGGTAAACCTGTTGCTTATTTTAGTGAGAAGTTAAATGATGCCAAGAGGAAATATTCTGTTTATGATCAGGAATTTTATGCTATAGTTCAAGCATTGAAGAAGTGGAGACACTATCTGCTTCCTAAGGAGTTTGTTTTGTATACTGATCATCAAACTTTGCAATATTTGAATAGTCAAGGAAAGTTGAATCAGAGGCATTTGAAATGGGTTGAGTTTTTGCAGAGTTATACATTTGTTTTGAAACACAGGAGTGGAAAGTCTAATAGGGTTGCAGATGCTCTTAGCAGAAGGCAACTATTGCTGACAGAAATGCAGATTGAAGTGGTTGGGTTCAAGGAACTTAAGAATTTGTATCCAGAAGATCCTGATTTTGGTGAAGCTTGGAAAGCTTGTACAGAACCTGTTACTCTAGACAGGATAAAATGGTTGGATTTCATCATCCAGGATGATATGCTATTCAGAGGGAGTCAATTGTGCATTCCACGAAGTTCTATGAGGGAGAATCTCATCAAGGAGAAGCATAGCGGAGGATTGGCTGGACATTTTGGTCGTGATAAAACCCTTTCTTTGGTTAGTCAGAATTACTATTGGCCACAGTTGCAGCAAGATGTGAAGAAGTTTGTACAGAGTTGCAGAGTATGTCAGATGGCGAAAGGAGTGAAGCAGAATACAGGGTTGTATCAGCCATTACCTATACCAGAGAAGCCTTGGGAGGATATCAGTATGGACTTTGTTCTTGGTTTACCGAGGACACAGCGGGGACACGATTCAATTTTTGTGGTAGTTGACAGATTTTCAAAGATGGCACATTTTATTCCCTGCAAGAAGACTAATGATGCTATTCATGTAGCAGAATTGTTTTTCAGAGAGGTAGTGAGACTTCATGGTTTGCCAAAGACCATAGTTTCAGATCGGGACACTAAGTTTGTTGGATATTTCTGGCGTACATTGTGGAAGAAGTTAAAGATAGATTTGAAGTTCAGTTCATCACATCATCCACAGACTGATGGACAAACAGAGGTGGTGAATAGGAGTTTGGGAAATTTCCTGAGATGTTTGGTTGGAGATAAGCCAACAGGATGGGATTTGATTTTACCATAGGCAGAATTTGCATACAATAATTCTGTCAACAGGAGCACTGGTAAATCACCATTCCAGATTGTATATGGAAGTAGTCCAAGAAATGCATCTGAATTGAGGAAGATAGATAAAGGAGAAATAAGTAGTGCTGAAGCTGAGGATTTTATAGAACATTTGAAGAACATCCATGAGGAGCTGAGGAAGCATATTACCAAGATGAATGTGCAATATAAGACTAAGGCGGATGAGAAAAGGAGGCATAAGGAATTTCAGGTTGGAGATGAAGTCATGGTTCATTTGCGGAAGGAGCGGTTTCCAGTTGGTACATATAACAAGCTGAAAATGAAGAAGTTTAGACCATGCAGGATATTGAAGAAACATGATTCAAGAAACGCATATGAGGTAGAATTGCCTACTGAGCTAAATATTTCACCAGTGTTTAACATTTCAGATCTGACAGAGTATCATGAGGGAGGTGTTGAAGATGATATCACAGCAGCATAGTGGAGTATTCCACAACTAGTTCAGACACTAAGGAGATTGAAGATATACTGGATAGTCATGTTGGTAGAAGCACAAGGAACAGGACATATGAAGAATATCTAGTCAAGTGGAAAGGATGACCTGTTGAAAATTCATCATGGCTAACAAAGGAGGAGGTTAACCATCTTGGTTTTCCTCTGCACACCTGAGTCATGACAGGGTCACTTCTCAAATTACCCCGGGTGTCTGATGCAGGAGCATCCTGGGTGTAAGAGCAATCTTGCATCACCCAAAAATATTTCTATTTTTGTATTCAATAAGGGCTATTTTGTGCAGAGCTGCTATCTATGGAAAGTTACTATTTTTGTTAATTTTTGTATGTGCTCAGAATGATCTGATTTCTTTCTTGGAGGTTCATTTTGGTCATATAAGTCTGCCAGTAAAGTTTCATTGCCAGATCAAGTGTATATTGGAAGATATTGAAGATTTTCAGTATTGGCAGCAGGGTACAGAAACTTTGAACTCAGTTTTGAAGGCTTTAGAGGCCCCGGATGAGGTCAAAAATTTGGGTGATGGGCGCTTGCGCAGGTCAAGCCTGTAGAGCGCTTCGTGGCATTTCCGAAATGGGTTTATAATAGCCGATCGGGTCAACTGGTGATGACTTATGGTCTTCGGAAGTTGGGCCACCTCAAATGGCGAAAAATAATTTTCTTCAAAATTTCTGTTCAAGTTTCAAAGGTTATCTTGAGCCGACTATGATGTAATGAATTGTAAAATAAAATAATTCTAAGTTTGGTCGGCCTTATTGGCTAAAATTCTGGAACCTTCCCAGGCAGTGAAAAATTGCCTATATAAGGAAGGCTGTATTATTGTCTTAGGCAGTTCAGAATAGTTTTGGGTAGTAGATCTGGGTAATAGTTCGAGGCTTTGTCCTACAGAATATTGTAAGGGAATGCCCATGTGGCTTTGCATATTGTAATTCTAAAAGTTTGTAATTCCACATTTGTGGAGATAATAAGAAGCCAATTTTCTGCTCTTGCATATTATTGTTGTTGTTTCTCTATGTCTGTTATGTGTTTGTGGTATTAAGGGGAGCACCCTTCATCAATTTTTTTCCTAAACTTTTTGTACTGCTGCATTGAAATATATACTTTTCACCAATCATACTAACTTTTTCTCAAAAAAGGCCTAGTATTTTAGAAACTACATTCAATTTTCTATAGATTCTATTTTTACAACTTTTTGATATTAGGTTCATAGCTAGTTGAAATTTTCACGTCAAGTTGACTAACCCTGATTTGCTGATTTTTCATTGCCACTTAAGGGCATAGTTTGGCCCCTCATGATCTTGCACATACCCATTATCTTAATGGATCTACCTTCTAATAGGTCTACTTTACCATAGATCATAGTATCATCTACAAATTTCCGATGAGTGGTAGAATCTATATTACAGGAGATTCTTAGACCCAAAATTTTCTTTTCTACCCTAGCCTTGCTAAAAGATCTTCCTAATGTTTCTACGATAATAATGAACAAAAATGGGGAGAGGGGATCCCCTTTCCTAAGCCCACAAGATATATCAAACAAACCTTCTAGCGAGCCATTAACTAATACCAAAAATTTTGGGGTCGACATACATTCAAATATTAGATTAATCCACTTCTTGAAGAAGCCAAAAGCCTCCAGGCATTTACACAGAAATCTCCAATCTAAGTTGATTAACATACTCGGATTTTTGTTGAATTGAGTTCAATGGATTTCCTCATGAGCTATTATGGCACCATCCATTATTGATCTACTTGGCATTAAACTGTTTGTTCCTTTGAGATAATGTTAGGGAGTGTCCTTTTTAATCAATTTTCTAAGGGTTTTGTGAACAATTTATAAATAGTGTTGCACGAAGAGATTGGTCTAAATTTATCCAAGATTTATGCATTCTCTATTTTGGAAATTGAGTCTAAAAGGGTATTATTCAATTACTTTAATAATCTACCTGAGTTCCTCATGATTGAAAAAACTTTCACCACTTCCTCCATTAAAAAGGACCAACAATTTTGATTAAAAAAAATGCAGGAAAGCCATCCGGTCTTGGGGACTTATCTTGATGAAATTGACTTAGCACCTTCTCAACCTCTTCCTTTGTAATTTTATCATTTTGGGCTTCATTATATTTTTTCTAATAATTTTTCGAATGTTTCTTAAAAAATCCTTCTACACAATGAGCTTTGAGGACTTTCCACTCAATAAATTTTGGAAGTATGTCACAACTTCTGCTACTAAATATTTTGGCTTGTCAATCACCACTCCATTTTACTTTTTAAGAACATTAATTTTGTTAAATTTCCTTCTTATCTTTGTGCTATTATGGAAGAATTTGGTGTTTATATCACCTTCCTGAAGCCATTCCTCTCTAGATTTCTATCTCCAAAAGATCTCCTCTTTCACCAAGATATCTTCATATTTTATTAATAGAGACTTCTCTTTTAAAAAACTATCCTGATTCATACCTTCATTAAACACCAGCTCGTTCAGATTATGAATTTCTTCCTCAATGTCACTCTTTTGTTTAAAGATATTCCCAAAACAATCCATATTCCATTGCTTCATTCAATTTTTTATTGCCTTTAATTTTGACATAAAGATAAAGGTTTTAGAACCATAAAATGATTCCATGTTCCACCATTTCTCTATCCGGGCCTTCAACCCATCATCTCTAAACCATATTTTTTCAAATTTAAACGGACACCTGAGTGGATTTTCTCTTTCTTTCAACCAAAGGGAAACTCAACAGTGATCAGATCCAGAGTTTGGAAGGATCGATTATTCCAATTCAAACTTACAATCCAAGGGATTTCCTTTAAACAAGAATCTATCTTGTTTCTCTGCAATGAATTTGAAACCTAATCTCCTATTATCCAATCATTTCCCTTCCTAACTACTAAATCTATATTTATAAGAATATTCTTGAGGGTATCCAAGTCATTTTAGGTAGCTCTAGATTATCCATTGATTTCTACATCCATTTGAGAGAGGGATCCCCATTCTTCCATACAATATAGTCTTTAACATGAAAACCCCATAACCTTTTAAGTTTCTCCTTAACATTGTTAGTGTACATTAATCCCGAAATAGATTTTTAACTACCGAAAGAGTTCTCCCAAAACAAGGTCTTGTCTCTTGATTTGATATCCTAGGTTACCTAGTCTAAAACTAAATGTCTCCATTTCAATATGAAATTTAAAACTTGGGATCTTTGTAGGGCACACAAATCAAGGATTATCCCTAAATCATCTTTCCCTATAAGATACTTATGGTTTAAGATTTTAACCCATTTGAGAGAAGGAAAAATGATCATTCTCCAAATAAGTTTTGCCCCTTAGGCCTTGTAATGAAATTTCAAATTCTTATTCCCAAACCACTTGATTTGATTGGCCTAGTGATTTTGTCTCTTGCAATGGCATTAGATTTATTTTTGTCAACTAATTTCTACTAGTCAAAGTTCCTAAGTTTGTATTCCTATTTCCTATTTGCACTAGTTGATAACTCTTGACATGAAATTTGATATATAGGAAGAGTTTTTAGGACTAATTTTAGCATGGTGATTTACCTAGGACTTGTTAGCCACTTGTCTTTCTAAGATTCTCTTTTTTTCTAATTTGGAAACCAATTGATTCGAAAGTTTATTGTTTCTAGTTCCTTTATCTAATGCAAGGCATAGATACGTACAAGGAAAATGAACTTTCCTGAAGTTTAGGGTGTGGCATAACTTCTCCTCCTTTATAATGGTCATATTGAATAATTTAATATTTTAGATTTTTCTGGGTTGATTTATTTCTTGAATGCCTTTTTATAGAAATCTAAGATGAGTTATAACTATCTATCTTCAGATAATTAACCTTTCCCATTAAAAAAAAATTATTAGAAAATTGTTGGTGAGTGATGCTAACAACAACAAGGATGCATGGACCCTAAGAGAAACCTAAACACAAACAAAACACAATCAAAACTAAAGGAAGAATAGAACCTAAGCATGAAAGGAGATCATTCATGGATAACTCAAACCAAATCCTCAAATTAAACTAAGGATCAGAAACAAAGGTTGTGTTAGGTCTCCAAATTTAACTTTTATCAATTATGGAACCATCTACCCCCAAATAAGGAAGGTTATCAACTATGAAATTCCCTTCTATGAAGATATGATTAATAGTGAAATGTTTAGAGGAGGATAAAGTTTCAAGAATCTAGCTTACAATATTTTCAAGGTGCCAATCTAATGATTTTCCTTTCCTTATTACATTGACTAATAGTAAGGAATCTCCTTCTATCTCTATCTTCTCTAAACCCAACTTTTGATAGGCTTTGAGGCCTTCTAATAATGTTGTGAATTTTTCTACATTATTAGTACATTTACCTAGAGGACTAGCCAATTGGTATACAAGTTTCTTATCCTAATTATGAATGCAACACCCTATACCTTCAACTCCATGATTATCTCTCAAGGCCCCATAAAATTTTATCTTATGCCAACCGATCGTTGGGGGTTTCCAAACACATTCCTTTCTTAGAGGGATAGATCCCTCTTTCCTGAAGTCCTGAACTAGAGGTGTTTTAAGTCCATTCCATTTGTTTCTGCTCTTATCATCCCTAGGTGTGAACCTTGATTCCTTCAAATGAAGGTTACCATTATTTACAGTCTCTATAGTAGAAGCATCTAATTTATTTGAGAATTGATCAAAACTCAATCCTATTTCTTTGAAGATTCTTCTATTGCATTCCTTCCAAATTTCCCAGATAATAAGGGAAGGGGACACCATCCAAATATTTCCACAGATATTTTATCCTCTATTCCTCAACCAAGAATCAAATAGATCCCTAATAGTGTTAGGGAGATTTGATTTCCAGTTAAGTTTCATCATCATCCATGCCCAACATTTATAAGAAAATTTGTAGTTGAGGAAAATATGGTCTACAGTTTCTTCCATTTTCTTACATAGGACACATCTAGATGGACCATGAGACCCCATTTTCATAAATATTTTCACTGTAAGGATATTATGCTACAGGGATGCCCAAGAAAATAAACCATACTTAGGCAAGCATACCTTGTTCCAGCATAAGTCTAAAGGGAGCTCCATTATGGGAAAATTATGGGAGATATAGATTATTTCATACCCTTCTTTAGTATTGTACTCCCCATATTTCAAGCATATTTAGAATATCATGTCCTCTTTTATATTTGGTGAAATTCTTCTCTCCACTAGGATTTCCAACAATTGAGATTTAAGGGGGGGCTGGATCTCCATATCATCAATTATTTTCCAATCCCATCCTATGAATGGATTTCCATCATGAATGTTCATATCATCCCTAACAAAGATCCCCATTCTAATTTTTATAAGGTCAATGGAATTTTGGTCACCTATGAGGCTTTGAAGTGAAGGATATCCTCCCCATGAGTCTTCCCAAAAAAGAACCTTCCTCCCATCCCCTATATTCTAGGAGACTAGATCACTAATAAGAGGCCTACATTCCAGGATAAAGTTCCAAAATTTAGAACCTCTTGAAGGGTCCTTAATATGGATAATGCTCACTAGATGAATTCCATTCAAATACTTATTTCTAACCCTAACCACCCATCTGGTATTAGGTTCTTTTATCATCTTCCAAATCATTTTTTTACTTAACGCAATATTTTGATCTCTAAGGATCTTGAGATTAATTCCTGCATCTTGTTTAGCCCTACAAATCTTGTTCCAAGTAGTTAATGCAACCTCATTCTTGTTTGAGGCTCCTTGCCAAAAGAAACTTCTTAGCAACTAAGTCAGTCTCTTATCATTTTTAGATGGTAATTTACTACAAGACATCTAAAAAATGGGAATTGAGGAAAAAACCGACCTTAATATTGTAGCCCTACATATGGAGGAAAGTCACTTCCCTTTCTAGGGAACTACTTTATTTTCTACTTTTGAGATTACATCTTTCCATATCATAGATTGCTTACTACCTTTATCCAAAGGTTGACCTAGGTATTTACAAGGGAAGGAGCCTTCTTGGAACTCTTGAACATTCAAAATATCTTCTTTTAGAGCTTTTGGTGTATTAAGGAAAAAGAACTATGATTTCTCACTACTAATAAGTTTTCCAGAGGTGAAAGACTAGTCTTTAAGGATTCTCTTAACAGATCTGGCTTCTAATAGGTCAGCTTTACCATAGAGCATAATATCATCTATAAATTGCTGATGAGTGGTAGAATCTATATTACAGGAGATTCTTCAAGCCAAAATTTTATTTTCTGCCCTAGTCTTGCTAAGAGATCTTCCTAAAGTTTTTTCCATATTAATAAACAAAAAGGAGGAGAGCAGATCCTCTTGCCTAAGCCCACAAGATATATCAAAGAAACCTTCTAGTGAGCCATTAACTAATACACAAATTTTTGGGTTTGATGTACATTCAAATATTAGATTAATCCACTTCTTGGAGAAGCCAAAAGCCTCGAGGCACTTACACAAAAATCTACAATCAACTTTGTCATAAGCCTTTTTTATATCTAACTTGATTAACATACTCATATTTTGGTTGAGCTGAGTTGAATGGATTGCCTCATGAGGTATTATCAAACCATCGATTATTGATCTACTTTTCATAAAACTAGTTTGTTCCTCTGAGATAATATTAGGGAGTTTCCTTTTTAATCTATTTGCTAAGGGTTTTGTGAACAATTTATAAATAGTGTTGCATAAAGAGATTGGTCTAAATATATCCAAGATTTTTGCATTCTCTATTTTGGGTATTAAGTCTAAAAGGGTATTATTTAACTCCTTTAATAATCGACCTGAGTTCCTCATTCTTTTTAAAACTTCCACCAATTCCTCCCCTAAAAAGGACCAACAATTTTGATCAAAAACCACAGGAAAGCCATCTGGTCTTGGGGACTTATCTGGATGAAATTGACTTAGCACCTTCTCAACCTCTTCCTTCATAATTTTCTCATGTAGGGATTCATTATTTTTTTTCTAATAATTTTTGGGATGTTTCTTAGAAAATCCTTCTACAGAGTGACCTCTGAGGACTTTGCACTCAATAAATTTGGGAAGTATGTCACAACTTCTATTGCTAAATATTCTGGCTTGTCAATCACCACTCCATTTTCCTTTTTAAGAACATTAATTTTGTTAAATTTCCTTCTTATCTTTGTGCTATTATGAAAAACTTTGGTGTTTCTATCACCTTCCTAAAGCCATGTCTCTCTCTATATTTCTATCTCAAAAATATCTCCTCTTTCACCAAGATATCTGAACATATTTTCTTAATAGAGACTTCTCTTTTAAAAAACTATCCTAATTCATACCTTCCTTGAAAACCATCTCATTCAGATTATGAATTTCTTCCTCAATATCAATCTTTTGTTTAAAGATATTCCCAAAACAATTCATATTCTATTATTTTATTCAATTTTTTATTGCCTTGAATTTTGACATAAAGACAAAGGCTTTGGAACCATCAAAAGATTCCATGTTCCAGCATTTCTCTATCAGAGCCTACAACCCATCATCTCTAAACCACAATTTTTTCCAAATTTAAACAGACACCTGAGTGGCTTTGCTCTTTCTTTCAGCCAAAGGGAAACTCGATAGTGATCAGATCTAGAGTCTAGAAGGATCGATTATTCCAGTTCAAAATTACAATCCAGGAGATTGCCTTTAAAAAAGAATATGTCTAATTTCTCTGCAATGAAACTGAAACCTAATCTCCTATTAGTCCAGGTTTATGGACCATTACTAAACTTAACATCCATTAATTCATTACTATTCACCCAATTTTGAAATGCCATCATGGCTCCTGAGGATCTCCCCAAACCTCTGAAATTCTCTTCCTCTTCGAGAATAGCATTAAAATTCCCTCCTACAATAATTTCCTGACTAGGAAAAGAATGAAAAAGAAGGATATTTCTCCCCAAACACCGATCTTATCTTTGAGGGCCACTGGGCCATCAATATTAATCAATATTACTTCAAAGGCTCCATCCAAGCTTTTAGCTCTTCCTCTAGTCCAAAACCTACCCCCTCCCATCCTAGAAAAACCAACATACCAAGACTAGCCAATGCTCATATCGAGGGTTCAGAAATACTCTCCTAACTTCCCATTTTCTTGGAGAATTTATCTCTCTTCCCTTCCTAGCTTAGTTTCCTAAAGTAATAGAAAGTCTACCTCCATTATTTTGAAGAAGCACACCATAATGTGATGTTTGTTAGGGGCATTTAAGCCCCTAACATTCCATTTTATTTCTCTCATTACTCCTTGGGAGGGATCTTCCCGTTCCCAGCATATAAGTTTGAAATATTTGTCTGACCAACAACTGAAGCATCTCTAAGTCTAAGTTCATTTAGTGACGTCCTTCCTCTCTTTTTGTAATCTTTGGCATAGTCCTTCTTCTCCTCTTCCTTCTCTATAAAAGAAATGCCTAACTTTGGATCACTATTTTCCTTGTCCATTGAAACCATATTCAATCCCCTATTAACCTTAGCTTCCAAAGAATTTGACTTACTCTCTATCACCCCACCAATGGAAATAGGAGATATATCTTCCTTATTTTCTTTTAAATCATAAAGAAAGCTACTGACTAAAACTTGATGACTACATATTTAGAACCAAAAACCTCCTCCACTACAATATCAATATCCTTTGTTGTGTTTGCCTCCTCGAAGATGTCCTTCACCCCAGATGCCTTGAAACATTTATCCATCTTTTCAACATTCTTTTCAAAGTTTTCTATATCCAATGATCCTTTTACTAGATTGATGAGTTCCTGTTCTACAAATTCCCTGATGGCTTCAACTTGATCCAAGGAGGATTTTTATTTGTCTGTGTTGATATCATCTATAGGTACTCTTTCCTGGAGGAGAGGAGGATCTAATAAATCAGTACTTTTTAAACCCTCTCGAGGGTCAGATATGAAGGGTTCAGGGGAAATGATAGTGAGAACCCCAACATCTCACAAAATTGCATCTAATTTGGTTGTTTATATTGATTGGGAAGGGGCACCATCTAGAGAATATTATTTTTTCTTAAAAGACTTCAGAGAGATTGAGGAATAAGATCTATAATTATCCTTTTCTAATGTTCCTACTACCTCCTACCTATCTAAGTTCTTTACATGGGATTTTACTAGGAATTTAATTGAGAAACCTCCACTATCCTTTTTAAGGTGTATGGAAACATCATTGGGAGGATCCACTAGTGGTTTGGTCAGCATTTTGTTTTTTGGACCTATTTGAAGTCCTTAACTAAATCTGTCATAATTATAGGGTTTCAAATAAACTTCTTAGAGTGACTCTTAATTAAAATAGGTGGTAGTGTCTTAATTTTGATATCCATATCTAATATGATAATTTCTTCTAATTGGGGAAATTTGGTTACTATAGATCTAACAAAATGAGCCACTCTTCTACTTTGGTTGAAGGAACTCCATAGCCATTCTATCTTAAAAATAATCCTTTAAGTTGCATTAATACTTGGTTTTTTTCATTCGGTTGTTCCTTGGTTTGTGCTTTACCTCGGTACTTGTGCCACAATCTTTGGCTAGGTGACTGACCTTGTGATAATGAAAACAAGACATTTCATAGTTCCTCCATGATCTTCTATTGTTAATACCATGCATCCTATTAAAGAAATTTACAACAATGTCACCAAATCTCACAAATGCAGTATAAGTAATTCTTGTATTGTAGGCCCATGGTATGGTTGATCCTTGTCGGTTGTTTGCAACATCCTGTTGGTTAGGGATCCATTTCACATTCTTCCTTTGTGACCTACATTCTTTAGACTTGTGACCATATCTATTGCAATTTTTACATTAACCATTGAAGCTTGGATTGCTTGAATTGTTAACAACCCTTGAGCTACACTCAAATGCCTTATGACCATACATATTATAATTGTAATAATCACCATTAAAATTAGGATTATTTGGTGGATTACCTCTTCTTCTCCTATAGATAGTAGTTGTGTGTCCCACTTTTCCATAATGGTGGCAAGTAGGTTTCTCTGTGTTTTGTGGGGTAGAAAAATTATCTTGGTTGACTTTTGGGTTAGAAGACTCGCCCTTCTCGGTAGTATTGTTTACACTAAATCCAAGTATTGAAGTATCTCTCAGTTGTCTCTAACCTCTTATTTTTTCATCCAATATCCTTAGTGACTATTTATTTCTTTTGAAGACTTTATTAGCATCTTTATCAAATTTGAGTTCATTCTTCCAATGTTCATTCTAAGATCTGAGTTCAGCAATCTCTTCAACTTTCCTTCCAACTTCCTAATTTTCTTTGACTAGTTGGTTTATCTAGTTGTAGTGAATTTGTGTCAACCTAAGTATTTCCCCATCTTTCTCATTCATATTTTATTAATGTGTCTTATCTCATCTTCAATGATTCTTTTGTTATCCTTAGCTTTTCCTTTTTGTTCAAGAACTTCACAGATCCTTGCTGATTGGGCTTCTTGCTATCTATTCTGTGCTTTCTCTTGATCATCTAGGTTGTTCTTATTTTTAGTCATTTTTTATATTGTACCTTCAGATTCATCATACATAATTTCCTCTAATACCAATTGTTGGACTAAGTATGGCAATTTAAGTACAAAGAGGGGAGGGGTGAATTAGTACCACAAAATACTTTTAACTATCTTTCTTAACTATTTATAATTTTCATAACTTTGCATGCATCATGTATAAAGCATATAAAGTGCTAATAATAAACATAGTTCTCATAACACATTCATTTTTTATTGTATAAATCCTTGCTAGAGGATAAAATTTGCAGTCGGGATGACAACCAAAAAACTTCACTATTGCAGTAAAATGTTTACTAGGTTAGAGATACACTGTTAGCTATTTCTGATAGCTAACCCCGTTAAGAGTATTAACCCAATTAAGACTCTAAAGATTAGTTAGGTCTTCCTTTCTAAAGGATTTTTAAATTATAATCTAAGAACTATACCCGATTAAATGATTTACAATGTACAACACCTATTAAGATCTTCTTGATTAAGAGACTTTACAATTCTGATTACAAACTTTATCAATAACAAATATGTCTGTAGTACTTGGATCAATTATATTCTTGTAAGACACTTTATTGTCATTATTAGACTCTCTACTCTTTAGTTCTCTTTTACTTTGTAGCTTCTCTTCTCATCACCTTCTATCTTCAGTCTCTACTATGAACATGCACTCTCTCATACTCATACTATGATCTTAACACTCTGATCTATTTATATACAATGCTAGAAGTGGTGGAAATGTTCTAAAATCATCTCCTTAAGAGGTTCTAGCATTGGTTACTCCTCTAATGCATATTTCACATTTAATTCTTATTGGTGGAACCCAACTTCCAATCATGCATAAACATTGTATTTCAATCTCCAATAATCTATTAGATAATCTCCTCAAGATTTGTCAACCACTTTCTTCTCGATGTTTTTGTTCAATGTATCTTTATGTTCTCCTTGTGTCAGCCTTTCATGCTCAGTAACACATTTTTCTTTTGCTCAATAATTGTCTCATCGCACGGTACAATTCGGTGCTCAGTTTTTCCTTTCTTAATGTCTAAACTTCCTTTTATTTTACCAAACACTCCCTTTCCTTTATTTCTTTTATTGAATAGCTTGTGTTACTTACCAACTTGTATTTCCTTCATTTTCGAATGAATTTGACAATCATAATGACTTTATCACAACTAATGTCAACAAAATAACTCTTAGGATTATCAGGTATGTCTATAGTAACTCTAATAAACTACAAGTTCATGGGGTATTCAAAGTCCTCCAAATTGGGAAATCTCCATAGTGAGGTTACAAACATTGACATTGGTCACATGGACCCGAATGAGTTCCCTAAAAGGATAGCCAACCCTAACAACCGAACACTTGATGCCTTGTACTTAGTATAGCTCAGTCTCATCCATGCTATCTAGCTTTTTTGATATATCCATCCAATCTATAGATCTCATTATGATAATTGTCAAGAACTACAAACCTAAGGAAAAGAGGGTTCTTAATAAGAAATGAAAATTTGTCTTCGATATAAGTATTGATAACATTTAAGATTCCTTTCACATCCCTATCTCTAACAAGTATTCTAATATCTCAAAAGAGAGTGGCAGTTTTTTGGGATTCAAATCTTCTTCTAGATTCTTCCTTTAATGTCACTAGTTGTTGATGGGTCAAGAAAATCAAGAGGGTCAATTTTACTAATAAGTAACTTAACCATTTCATTGAGAAAATGGATCTAGGTGAGCATAGTATTTCTATTTTTGAAACTTCATTTTAACCCAAATTTATAGGTTATGTTTAGGCTCAAAATGAGCTCATTTTGAATTTTATATACAAGTAACTTGTAGTTAGGTCATATTGTAATACTTTAGGAGTGGATTTATCTTTGTAATATTTGGTTTTAGTTTGTTTACACCTGAAAATCCTAGTTGTAGGTTTGATAATTTATAAGTTGTAATAACTATAAAAAACCCTGGTTCTAGTTTGTAACAAGGGTTAAGAACTTTGCAATAGAACTATAGATGAAATTGGTGTTGCAATCCTAGTGTATTTATCTGCCAATTTTTTGATTTTGGATGAAAATATTAAATTCAAGAGCCATTGTGTGTTCTTTGTGTATTTACTTTTTTGTTTGATTAATTGGCCTTAGATGTAGGAAATTAACTTGTGGTGGTGGAAAATGGACCTGATTATGAAGTTCATACTTGAAGTATGAACTTTTCTTACATGTGAGGATGAATGGGTACGTTGGTGTAATTTTGATGACTTATGAGAACTCTCATTATTGTTTCCTATGAATAATTCATTTGAATAGTATAAATTGTAGATGTCTAATTTTTGCTATTTCCTGATTAAATAATCAGATTTTCTTTTCTTTATGAAAGTTTAATTTTATTCATGGTTGATGTCCTTAGAATTTTAATTTCACATGGTCTTTAAATCTCTTATTACCCTATCTCTTTTGATTAAGTTTTTTAAATCTAGAGTTATAATTAATTCATAGCATTAATCTTAGCTTGGTTAAATTTGCAAAAAAATCATATTCTAATAATTAAAAAAAATAATTGAATCACATTTTGCAGTTTCTAGCGCAATGAACAAGAGAAAACCTACCTTATGTATGCACACATTAATCTTCACTAATCCACCTAGCGTGATTGCGACCCGGACATACAGATCCTTGGAAGGTATTCTTATTTCTCTTTCAAGAGAGGGATCGAATTTTCTTATCCCTGGCTTTGCACCATTCCAATAACATGGTCATCGAGAAATCTATGGAATAGTGCTTTCAAGAATCTTGAATTTGATGATGCAACTTCATTTGGTAAAAATATTGATAGTATTGTTGTTTATTTCTATGATTTGTTTATCACTAGTGATAATAAAGATTTTATTCAAAATGTGAAACCACAATTGAAGCAAAGGTTTGACATGACTGATTCGAGGCATTATTATTACTATTTTTGTATTGAGGCAAACAAATAATCTCAATATCTTTATCACCCAATAAAAATATATTAGAGAACTTAATAGGTTTGACATGAATTATTGAAAATCACTTAGTACACATAGGGATCAAATTTTGAAAATCATATCAAATGACTCTACAACATTGGTTGATGTAACTAAATATAGGCAACATGTTGACATATTGATTTATTCTACAACTGCTTGTCCATAAATCTCTTTGTTTATGAAGTTCTCCCTAGATTAATGCAACATCCTAGAGAGATTGATTTTTTAGTAGCAAAATGGGTTCTTTGATATCTACAAGGAACTCAAAACTATGGACTCAACTATTTTAAGATAACATATTTTTTCATTGCTTAGATATACAAATTCAAATTATGTAGGTGATTTGACAAATAGAAAGTCTATATCTGATTTCTTAATTCATATTGGATATGTTGTTACTTTGTGAAAATCTATGAAGCAACCAATACCAACCCTATCCTCTATAGAAGCTTAATATATGACAGCCTCTAAGCCAACTCAAGAAATTTTATGACTGAAAAAGTTCTTGATGATATTTTGGAATAAGTAGTTTCATCCACACCACTCTTTATTGACAATCAATTTACAATTAAAATGGCTGAAAATTCATTCTTCATGTTTCGACCCAATATATCAACACCAATTTTAATTTGATTCAACTCTACATATTAAAAAAGATTTTTATAGATACTTGGTGACCCCTGTGTAGAGTGAATTTCAACTCTACATATTAGCAATGGGATCTATTTGATGCATGTGTATAGCCTCTTCCAATACCTCTACACAATAGAAAACCTATAATCTATTTTAACATTTAGAGACAGAAATAAAAAATAGTTTCATATTGAGGCTGCCCTCTTTTCATTTGACAAACAAGTAACCAAAAAAATAGGTTTGTCAATATTTTCAATTATAAGTCTATTAAAAATCAAAATGTTCTTTAAAATAGGTAGTCCCATAATTTTTAGATATTATTGAAGTTAGTTCTAAAATTTATGAAAACTGTAATTAATAAATTTTATAAATTTAACATATTCATTTCATTTTAGAAAATAACTAATCTTTAAAAAAAGATTTTGATGCACTCCATGAAATCTGACCATCCACATAATGAATTTTTTATTTTCTCAAAATCAAATAAAGTGTTTAATCAATTTAATTAATAATTCCCATTA
The DNA here is from genome assembly GCA_027943335.1 of Chamaecyparis obtusa. Taxonomy (NCBI): domain Eukaryota; kingdom Viridiplantae; phylum Streptophyta; class Pinopsida; order Cupressales; family Cupressaceae; genus Chamaecyparis; species Chamaecyparis obtusa. Next base: position 20,343 of record BSBK01012625.1, read on the forward strand.
CATTTCTTTATAATTATTTTTATAATTTGACAAAGCTTTTACTACCAATCAAATTATAATATTGCTATCAAAATTTAACTATATAATTTTTTATTGAAAAAATCAAAACGTACAATGGATTTACAATATTTCAAGAAGGCTCTCTGGTTTCTCATAATCAGTTGCTTTCTGATTTGTGATATTTAGTTTGAATTGTCAAGTTTTCAATCTTTCAATCTTTTACCCTTCCCATTTTATAAATATCTTTATAAATTCAATTTAATCATATTATCACACTGGAACTGAATATAATTAAGAAACATAAATTATTTAGTTGAGAAAATACAATTTTAATATTTATTTAAAAAAAAAATTATTTAGAAACATTTTATTAAATTTAATAATTAAAATAAAATTTAAAATCTAAGATCTTAAATATGTTTTACATATTTTAGTTTTTAGTATTTTTAGTATTGTGTTAAAAATGTTTGTGTTCACATTAAGATCTTGATGTAAAAGTATTCGTGTAGTGTTTACATCTGTCATAAAATGTTTAACTTCACATTTGATATTATATATTATAATTTAATTTTTACATTTTTATTATGTATAATATTTTTTTAGCTATATATATAGTTTAAATTCAACATTACTTATTGAGTTGTCACTTTTAAATTAAATCTCATATTTCTAGTGAATAAAATAGAAATTAAAGAAGAAATATTAAAAGAAAAGATGTGAGCTTTAATTTTATTCTTCATGAACCTCATTATTAACTAAACTAAATAGCATTATTATCTAATGTTTTGGAGAAAATAAAAAATATTGTATTTAATATTTGAAATACTTGAATATTGTTTATTATTTATTTTAATTTAAATTAAAAAGCCTTATTTTAGTATATATTTCATAAAATATAAAATATAAAATATTTAATTTACAAAGTAAAATAATTTTATGAATATTCTAATCAATTTGACTTATTTTTCATATATTTAAATCTTAAAATATTTATTAATAAATTATATGATAATTAAACTAGACAGCAAAAAAGCTTATGACAAAGTGAATTGGAGGTTTCTTTCAAAATGTATGCAATGCTTTGGCTTCTCCAAAGCATGGATTAATCTGATTTTCTATTGTATATCAACCCTAAAATATTCTATTCTTATTAATGGATCACCCCATGGTTTCTTTGGTGACACAAATGGAATTAGACAAGGTGATCCCCTTTCTCCCTTCTTATATATTATTATTGCAGAAGCTTTAGGGAGAAGCATCATTAATCTCTAATCTCAGGGAACTATTAGAGGTATCTCAGTCACATCTTCGGTGCCTCCTATCACACATCGGCAATTTGCTGATGATAACCTTTTATTTGGCCTTGGATCAATTAGAGAAGCATCCACTTTCAGAAATATCTAGACAAATATGGTCTAGCCTCAGGACAATCAGTGAACAAAGACAAATTCATCATTTTTTTCTTTCACACAAAATAGAGAGTTCAATTAAAGATTGAATCCATCCTGGCCTTCAAAGTAGGATCTCTTCCATGCAATTACCTGGGAATTCCCATTGACAAAAGTCTCAAGACCACAGGGGTCTGGAAATCATTGAATGAAAGAATGGACCAAAAATTAGCAAGTTGGAAAGCGAAATGGCTTTCATGGGTAGGGAGGATTGTATTGATTAAAGCCACTCTCTCAGCCATTCCTATCTATCTTCTATCATGCCTATATTTGTCTTCTTCTGGTTACATGGATATAATTAAGAAATTGAGGAATTTCTTCTAGCACGAAACTGATCAAAACAAGAAATTCAAATTGATCTCTTGGGAAAATATTTGCAAACCTATTTCTTCAGGGGGTAGAGGGATCAAAAATCAGTTATGGCAGAATTCAACTTTAGGAGCAAAATTATATTGGAAGCTAATTAAGAACAAAGACTACAAATGGGTGAGAATTCTAAAAGCCAAATACCTGGGTTTAGGGGGAATACAAGAAGTATTAAAAATTAAAAATGTTCCAAGAGGATCTAGAATTTGGAATTTTATTATCAAATCTAGACATATTGTTGATTCCTACCTTTCTTGGAACACCAAAAGCGGTAATCTGGTCAGATTTTGGGAAGATTCATTGGGAGGTTTTCAAAGTCTTCATTCAATTCCTGGGCTTCAATGAATTATGCACATCAGCCAGGGTAAGTGGGGAACAATGTTGAGAGACTATATCTCTCCTTCTGCATCTTCCAAAGAGGATGGATCATGGAGTTGGAAGGACTTCATGAATATTGGGGTGAATCTTCAAGAATTATAGTTGATAAAATCTGCTCTTCAAAAAAGATCTTTTCTATTAAAAAATGGCAATGATGAGATCATTTGGTTTGGATCCAAGGATGGTAATTACAATGTGAAGTAAGGGTATAAATCATTAGCTCAACATTCTTAGAAATATTCCTTAATCCCCACTCACCTTTGTTGGAACGAATTGTGTTTTCCTAAAGCAAGCACATTCCTTTGGGTAGCTTTTCAGGACCGTATTCTAATAGCTGAGAAATTCACAAAAATGGGATTTTATGGACCATATAGATGCACACTATGCTATCAATAGGAAGAAAATCTCAATCATTTATTATTCTTGTGCCAATTTTTAGTGGAATGTTGGGATTGGTTACACTTAAAATTGAATTGGACAACTATTTCTCCTCAAGATCTACAATCACACCTTATTGCTTGGCCAACTATCTCCAAAGAAAGCTTATTTGGGAACCTCTGGATCATATCCCCATCAATACTTCTATGGGAATTATGGAAGGAAAGGAATAGGAGGTTATTTCAAGAGAAAGCATTGAACGCGAATCAGTTATTAAATAGAATTGAGGCTGCTATAGTGGAGATTATGAATTCTAGGAATCAGACATTCTCAACCATTCATAAATTTTATTCTGGCTGGGATGATAGGATGTTAAAAAATTGGCATGGTTTGAAAATGCCTTCCATTATTGGTAGAGGCTGTAAGGAGAGCTCTCTTCATAGATTAACATGTGTTTGGAAATCTCCTTCTCCAGGATGGGTTAAATTAAACTTTGATGGGGCTTCAAGAGGAAATCTGGGCCCTTCTGGAGTGGGTTGCATCATTCATTTAGCTGAGGGTCAAATTATAGCCCAACTAGCACAGCCATTAGACCCGGATACTAATAATGTTGCAAAAATAAAAGCTCTTTATCACGGCTTAGTTCTATCTAGAGAACTTAATATGAATAGAATTGAAATAGAAGGAGACTCAATGATTATTATAAATGCAATAAGGTCAGGGTCCATTTCAAATTGGAAACTTCAATCCTATTTGGAAAATATATTAAGCCTCATTTCAAAACTTGAATCTTCAACAGCTAATCATATCTACCTGGAAGGTAATAGTAAAGCAGATGAGTTGGAAAATAAGGTAGCAGATGGTATACACATCAGATGGATCTCCAATGGCTGGCTCACAAGTCAGATCAGATAAGGGTATTGTGTAGAGTACAACTTCAAAATTGATTACATCGCACATATGAGTTTGTCAACTTGAACAAGTTAAATTTTTAGAAACCAATCCTCATTCTCAGAAACATCCCATCACCTTCATGAGTTAAATATGTCAGAGAGGGGTTGGCTCTCAAGGCTATTTGTGGAGGCAGTTTCTTCATCATTTCGATTCCTTCCAAATCTAGCTAGTGAAAAATGTATTGTGGGGTATTTCTATCCATCTTTCAGTCACTTTCAAAGATGGAAGGTGAAGCTTTTGCTGGATTCAAAAAAAGTTTGATCGATCAAAAGGACAAGTACATAAAGGTTGATTGATCAAAAGGACAAGTACATATCCTCTAGCCGATCTCCCTGGAGAAGATCTCTCCCTACTTTGGCAAGTGAAAAGAATGGTACACTTGGCTATCGATTGGGATAGTGATCAGAGAGCTAGTACTTTTGATAGCTGTCATCCCCACTTTAGCTCCGATGGCGGTACGACTCTAGTAGAGAAAGCTTGAAAAGCATTTCATTGATGGAAACCACTGTAGAGCTTTTTGCCCTTTTTAAAAAACATACAACCTCTGGGAATCATCTAGAAATGCCCAGAAAATATCTGATTAGATGAAACATCAGAGAGAAAGGAATAAAATAAAATAAAATAAAAGTACATTAAATGCTACAACTGGGTAGTTGCAGTTGAAATGTGGTCTGGTCGCATGATCGAAAGAGTGGAAAAACTGCCTTGTGATCATACGAAAAGGTAGAAGGGAAGGCCCGGGGTAGTTGAGTGGTCGCATAACCACAAGGGTAAGAAATTTTCCTTGTAATCATGCGACAAGGCATAAAGGGAAGCTGGGTAGGTGCATGAGATAAACGGAAGATAGGGAAGATTAAAAAGTCTTTGCCCTGCTGCAATCCATGCCCTCCAACATGAATGGATGGCTTGGGGAGTCGAGATTTTTCTAAAAATGAAGACTCAGAAGATTCTCATGATTTAAGGGAGGATGAAGAAGAAGAAGATTTTGAGGAAGATAAAGAGAAAACTCACCAACTAGAGGAGGGCCAAGAGGAGATGGAGGAGGTCGAAGAGGACGAGGATGATGAAAATGAAGAAGCAGAAGATGATCAGGTTGCTGGGGTGGTCGATGATGAGCACTCTCATAGCTTTGAGAATGTTTCATCATCTCCCTCAGATTAGGTCTGGGATTTCCAATCCCATGTTCTTCTATTTTGTGTATTTTTTTTGAAACTGTCTATTACTGGGAGGGATAAGTAGCTTTCAACTTTCTTTCTTCATGGTTGATACAGGTATTTCATGGAGAGAGCCTATGCTCCATATTATATATTCTCCATATTTCAACAATATTTTGATTACTAGATGTTAGATACTATATATTTTCTTTCTGCATAATATAAAAACTTGGCTTTGGCCTTTACCGATAAAAAAATAAAAATAAATAAAACATATAAATTAGAAAAAATAGTTATACACCCAACAATTAATGTGTCCACTACAACTACCTCTTAATATATTAATGATTATACATTAGATAACTAATCAATTCCTATAGACGTACTCATTGCACTCTTTTTTTGTAAGCATTATTTGATTATAAAAGGAAAGAGAGGTGGGAAAGTTTATACTTAATCGAAAGAGTATTTTAAACTAGTAAGGAAGAGCTAGATAGGGTGTAATATCAGGAACCAAGAAATACATTTTGAGGGTTTACCATAACCATTTCAAGGGTATTTAACAAACCTCTATATTAAATTATTTTGAGCTGGTAAGGAAGAGCTAGATAGGGTGTAAGATCAGGAATTTATCAAGCTTCAATAGGAATTTTAGGCGTGAAAAAATCTTTGAAGATGAGATCTATGTTGATTATTGTCTCGATCACAGAGCTCTTCTTGGTGATCTCCCACTCCTCCAACACAACAACAACAGACATAAAACTCAGCAGTTTGAATAAGAACATCAATGGATTTGCTTTGTCTCAAAATGACTCAGTACCATTTTCTTCTGAGTATAGAAGGGTAATGGTGAAACAACCTTCAGTAATGAAGAAGAAGAAGTCACCTGGTCACCAGAACAATGGTCATCACAACCATGGTCATCACAACAATGGACATCACAATGATGGTCATCATAATGATGGCAGTATAAATTACGATCGTCATCACAACAATGGGGTATCTCAAGACGCGTATGCAAATCATTCAATTATGTACATATTTGTACCCTTTTTTCATTTCTTTTCATCTGCCTTAACAGGGGCATTTGTTATTTATTGTTTGATTTTATGTGGGAGATTTTAAAGAAAGTCTAGCGAGAGGAATATCTTAGTTTTATTAGAGATTTTCTCAGTCTAGCGAGAGGAATATCTCTATTTTATTGGAGATTTTCTTAGTCTAGCAAGAGGATATGATCTGTGATTAGTGATGAAAATTATAAATGTTTGATGCCTTAGTTTGGCAAAGAATACACATATAATACATTTGCTTTGATGTGTATTTCCATTCCATTGACGATGATCAAGAATACACTTTCGTATGAGAAAATTGTTAATGTATAGTTTATATTATATTTAATGTTCAAGCTTCTCCATTCTATACAAATTATTCGTTCGTATTTTAAGATTCTTGAAAAGGTTGCGATAGAAATTTAAAGAATATACATATCTAGACTATTGAATGTATAGGATACAAGATAATGCAATTAAAAGTTGTGATAGAAATTTATAGAAATTAAAAGTTGCGATTGAATGTATAGTATACAAGATAATGTTAAATATTGCAGCAATATTAACCAATATCAATTTCTGTGTGTTTTCTCATTCTGTGTGGAGTATGATTCATTTTTTATTTTTTACTTTTTAGAAAATGTTGTAATGAATTTAAGATAAACAACAAACAAAAATATTTACAAAGTGGACTCACTTTGAATTAAAATAACTTGTAAAGTTATTGGTGGCATGAGAGGAGGAGATTCATTTTATCAACAAGGCATTGACTCTGTTTCACCAAATCCAGCAAACAGGTGTCCAACCTGATTAGTTCAACTCTGTCCGAATATTGTGCCAAATTAGAATCATAATGGAAAGAGTATTTTCTGTCAAATGTAGTAATTTTCATGGTAGATATGTATGAAAATTTTGGAAGCATAGACAAAGCCTCGTAAAGTATTTGATAAAATGCCTCATAAAAATGTGACCTATTCGACTCAAATGGTTGCACGATATGCACAAGATGGTGTTCTTGGGGAGGCCTTGAATCTTTTCAAAGAAATGCCTCAAGTAAATGATGTGTCTTGTATCATAATTATTCCAGGGTGTACGATATGAAGGATTTTCTTGATGAGGTATTACTAAAAGAAAAGAAAGGTGGCCTCATGGAATGCCATGATATAAGGATAGGATAAGGATAGGAATATTTTATAGGTGGTGGAGGTCTCATAAAAAATTTTATAAGTTAGTTCAGTTTAAAAGTTTAAATTTGGACATTTAGGAAAGCATACTTTTGTTCATGTGGCCTCCCAGCTTCATCAATTATTTATTAAATTTGACATATAAAAAAAAATAAACTTTTAAAAATCATAGTTCTTTCTATTACATAAATCATGTCTTACATGAATGGGGTATTACAATGTAACTCTTATTTATATTATTTTACAAACATCCCAATCACAAGAGCGAGATAATTTTGAGGAGACAAATTTACTCCACTTACAATACGTACTAGTGTATTAAAATTATCTACCTTGTATTATGGAATCATCTTATTGTTAGCTATGCTATGTACTCCACCTAAATGTATCTTCATTTTCCTAATTAACTTCATGACTTTTCATGCTTTGAAAATTAGTTGAAAATTTTGAACTTGCATTTGTCACGAACACAGAAACTTCGTAGCCAAACACGTTATAATAATAAAAGACTTTCATATCTTCTAAGAATTTTGCATCAGGACAAATCCATAGGAATTAATGCATATATTATTACACTAATAAGGCCCAAAACGTGACAAATTTTCACTTTCTTGAGAGTGTAAGGACTCAAAACAAAGAATATTAGTGTTCTTAATAGATAGAATACTCATATTTTCAAACAATTGTTCAACTCAAAACTTCATACCAATCTAAGTAGTAAAGTAACCATATTCCATTCTTATGAGATGAAATTCTTACCATCGTATACTTGAAAAAACTCAACATTACAACAATTGTTATCCATACTATATAACATAATTCTTATAAGGAAAAAATAAGATCAACCAAGTGATAAAGAATAACCTAGCACCTTAAGAGATGATAATATGCCAAAAAAGAAGAGTATAAACAAAGATTGAATGTAGACCACATGGTCAAGGAAAAGAGGCACTGGAAAACACTTCTCTAACCCCTATATATTCTAGGGCATTTTGTAGAATAGAGTAATCCCCCATGTTAAAAACCACCAGAGATTCAATCATTAATCATGCTAGAAAGACAACTAGAGGATATGAAATGAGGCCCAATGAAGTATGGGAAAGGATTTGAGTGTATAATCAATCATTCATTAGAATTTAAATGTCCATATTGCTTTGTCTTGGTAGAAATGTGATCATATTTAGGTCGCAGTTTAAATTATACTAAAAAAATTAATAGTGTATGTTAGCACCTAGAAAAATTTCATGGCCTTGGCCCTTTTCTTCTGGTCTCTGTAGTCATTTTTCAGGTCTCTGCCTTAAACCCTTGGTTCAAAATTTTGAAAATATAGCCGTTGGTAAGAGAAACCCTTTGTAATGCCTTGGCCTCATTCTAATTCTTCATTACCTTTTTGGCCACTTAAGTGATCATATAACGCATGTGCACATTTCATCTCTTCGTCATTCACATGATCACTTAGTCCCTGGTGGTTAACTTTCCTTTTTTGCAATTACGCGACTGTATGTTCGCTTAATATCTTAAAATCTAGCGGTTACCGTCAAATATTATGCGACCCGGCGAAGCGGCTCATTTTCCTTCAGTCGCTGAGTCATGAAATCGTTGGCCCTTTTCATAGAAGTGTTACATGTGGACCGGTCATCAGATAACAATACAGGTGGCAGCTTGTGATTTGATAGAGGTTGATGAAGTGCCAGTAGGACCTGGCATCTCAATCCCCTTTTGATCTTGCGGTTGGCATAAGAGCGTAAAGACTATTCCTCCCCTATCAGATCTTGTGACATCCATTGATTTAGCATCAAACCAAGGGTTGTCAGTGGGTCCACTGCCAGCTGTGTTGAGAGGGTGTTTTCCCATTGGTTAACAGGGATGGTGAGTTGGCTACTTGTCAGGTGGGCCCGATATCTTTTGGCTCTGCAACCAGTTAAGGTTCAAGCAAGATCAATGATTGTTGCCATACCGTTGAGGGAAGATGCATAGGTTTTAACGTAACGCCTTAATGACAGCCATCCAATCTCCTAAGGGATTAAACTATGGGTCCATAATGACACATATTCATAGTTAGCGGTCTCTTATTGGTCCACGAGGTAATGACTCGGCACTTGTCAATGGGACCTAGTTTTTGAATGTGTTAGAGGGTCCTAACACTATCAGTGAATCAATGAACGGTGTAAGTTCTTATTGGATGTGTCAGAATCTTGAGATCATGCGACAGCCACTGATTTCTTTCGGTGTTAGAGGGTTGTCAGGGAAACGAGGAGATTCTAGATCAACGACAGGTGTATAATCTGATGGGATCTTCCGACTGCATGAGATTTTAAGACGGTTGTCGATCTTCTAGGTGGGCCAGGGTGGGGACTTGGTGATTCTGACAAAATGGTTTAGTGGCCCGATCAATATCTAATGGGTTTTTCTCATTCATAGAAAAGGATAGCGGTGCTCTGATTTGACTGGTGATTTAGTGAACAAGCATTCACGTAATCGCTTACTAACTTGGCAGAGGTTAAAAGTGTCATGTGAACTGGCGAAACCCTTTTGTCACCAGTTCACCAAATGTAACTAGGATAGGTTTTCTTTTCTTTGTTTTTCAGGTCGCTGAGTTAAGCTTGGGTTAGTGTTTTTATCTTGCGAATAAGAAATGCCTTCTCACATGTTCGCTAGAGGTAAACCCAAGGTCACAATTGAGTTAAGACATAAAGGCCCGTGAAATTGCGAAATCTGACAGTTAGGACTTAAAGTTGATCTCAGTTTGAATATTGATCACTGATATGTTGCAGGTGCCATGAATGTGACCGTTTAAATTCAAATTTGAATTTTCTGAGGGTTTCCAGTGACAGAAAGGACTAATTTTAATTGCTTTAGAGGCCGAATTTGATTTGGTTGGTAGCGCCAGTGGTTGCAGTGTGGTCCAGGGTATGATGACCATTTGCAGGGGGGACTGTACTGTCAAGAAATGAACAAGGAATGGCTTGAGGCATGTTGTAGGTAAAGTGATTAGATTAATGAGCATGGTGAAATTGATGATTTTCCTATACTTCTAAGATTTCTTTCTCATTCATGAAGATCATCCTTGATTTGATAGACCTGTACTTGGTTTTCCCTTCGAGAATTTTGATTTTTGTTGTAATTGGGGTTGGTGTAGTTGTTGAAACCCTAACCCTAGCTATCCGAAGCTTGTTGCATCCTAACCTGTTTAGGATTCCAAGGCAGCTAGTGGTATAAATGGTTAAAATTTTGATTTTGTAAGGGTTCTTTCTTCTGTAATTTTTAGGAGAACTGGTTCCATGAAGGGTCCTTTTCCTATAGATTTTCTCTACATCTCTGCATATAGGGTGTTCTTTTCTCCTTTGTTGGCTCAGAGAATATGATATGTATTGTAATAGCCTGTCTTATGTATGAGACTCAATATATTTCTACTATTATGAGATTGTCTCCATTTGAGTTTTAGACTTATTGATTGAAGCATCAAGGGTGTTTCCATCTTTCTATTTTTATTTCCTTTGTGTCCACAACAGATTTTTTTTCAAAGAAGCAACAAGGTTTGGGATTGGTTTTTAGGTGTGTATGAACAGGGGTATCAAGGGTATCTTATGTTTGTCTTCCAGTGGATGTTGGTTAATGTATTACCTGTTCATAGGTTTCTTTTAATGATAGAGTTAATATCCTTTGAATAGGTGATAGCACATTTGGGTACACAAGTGGATTGTTAAAGTATGATTTGGTTGATGGTGTATGTATGGTGTAAGGCATCAGCATATTAGAATATATTGTCTTCTTGTTTCATAGTTGTCTATTGCAATAGGGTATTTGACTCTGTGGCCCATTGGACAAGGCACTGGTCTATGAGAGACTTAGTGTATCTTAGGGGTCTCTTCAAACCAACATGAATTTTTCAAATCAAATTTCTTTCCCTTTCATGTTGGTAGTAGTAGTAGGAGCTTCTTTCTAGCCTTTAGACTCATTGTATGCAAGTAGGGCTATTACATGTGAATTGGCTTTATTGGGGTACAAGTTACCTGAAGGGGTTTGGAGATTATTCCACACTAATTTATCTGCAAGCCTATTATATATCATGAGGTGTTTTCAGTGTGCAGATAAGGAAATACCCGTCTGAGTGATGTGGAGCTCAAAGAAGAAGGAGGATGTTCTTTATCCTCATCAATTGGACTATTTTCTTATCAAACATGAAGTGCCTGCCTTGAGAATCAAGCCCATCTATTGATTCAAGTTTGATCCTGCAAGGAAAAGATCCAAAAAATTGGTGACTCATATGGGGAGCCATTGGAAAGAGTCAGATATAAAAATAAAGTATTTGCTAATATCTTGTCACTAAGTGTTGAGTGGCGGCTCTGATTTCTCTGTTTGATCAGTGCATTTGCTGATAAACAGTGCATGTTTTCTTGGTGGAGTTTTGTGTTGATTGGAAGAGGTACAAAGAAAGGTAAAATATTTTCCTCATCAAGGAGGTGGTGACTCTACACAATAAACAATCTGATGGAGCTGCATGGTGAGCTCTAGATCTAGCCTACCTTCCAATCAACAAAGTCTTCTGCTGCAAAACTCTCAGGTATTTCTCAAAGATCTGAAATGTTTCCTTATTAAGTGATCAAGCACTAAGGAAATGAACAAGGTGTGAAGTATTTAGGAGGGGTTTAGTGACAAAAAAAGATTAGGTTCAAGTATAGATTTCTTGTCATTAGTCTTGAAGATTTTCAAGTGGATGTGCAAAAGCTACAGTTAGTGATGGATATTCACAAAATTTCTTTTGTCAAAGGATATGTGTCATTTTGTTATGATGGTATACCTAGCTTCCCTAATAAGATCCCTGATGGAATCATGAGATATTTACCAAAGTATAATAGGGACCTGTATCAGTCAGCAAGGAAACATGTTCAATGCTTTGTTGATGTGATGTGTGATTTTGATGTGTGCCATGAGGACCTATAGATGAGATTGTTTGTTCAAACTTGAGAAGGTGATGCTAGAGACTGATTCTCTTTTCTACCAGCATGTTCAATTTCATCTTGGAGTGAGATGCATTCAGCCTTCATGGAGCAATTTGGAGAAAGGGTAAGCATATCTGATTCATATGATAAGTTTTTAAAGATTCATATTGAGAGTGATTAACTTGTTCCTCATTTCAATATCAGATTTGCTAAAGTATTGAATGAAATCCTTGAAAGTTATAGACCCAATGATCAAGTATGTATGAATGTCTACTTTGATGCTTTTAGTAAGAAAATGAACTACTTGCTGAGGGATAAAGAGCCTAGGTCATTATATCAGGCATTTATAATAGCAATGGACATTGAGAACAATTTGAAATATGGATTGACCAGAGGTCATTTTTCCATGAGTGTATGTCAGAATAATGGATATGAAAGAAAAGAAGAATGCTGTGTTGATACCACATTTCCAAATCAGTGTACCAACACTTCTATTGTAGTTTGTAATCAAGTTGAAATGTAAAATCAATATGTGTGTACAAATGTTGTTGAGACTTTTGCTACTGATGAGATATGTCTTTAGGATGCTACAATAGTAAGATATATTCCATACCTTGGTAGAATTGAGCAGTGTGATGGTGTTTTGAGTTGTGAATTTGCCACTGCTGTTAATTCTTGTAATTTTGATTATAAGCATGATTTTTCTTATGTTCCTAGGCATGAGGTTGTTGCTTCAATATCTTAGTATTATACAAATGGGGAGGCTGAAAATTATGTCTCTAATGATGAGTTTGAAGTTGCTACACAAGGTGAGGAATGTGATTCATAGATATATCAGTCACAGTTTGAGGAACATAGTACTGAAAGTGGTTACTCGGGTGAGAGTGATGAAGGAAGTGATGTTGAGGTGTCTTCATATGAGTCAGATGCAACATGGGAGGAAGAAGGTGATGATGTAAGTGAACACTCCTTTATCAGTGAAGAGTTTGAAGATAAAGAAATGGTAATTGAATGTAATATCAGTGAGGATGAACATGAAGATTTGAGTAAAAGTTTATCTAATGGTCCTGCATTGGATAATGAGGCTGCAACATACAATAGAGGGTTTAGGAGTGAACCATGGTTTTTCTATGATAGTTTTCCTAAACAGGATAATGAAGAAGATATAATTGTGGACACTATATGCTTGGTAGGTGACGTTGACTGTGAATCTGCATATAGATCTAATTTTTCTTTGTGTGCTGAGAATCTCCATGGAGATGAAATAGGTAGTGAGTTTAAAGTGTTTTCTAATACTTTATATGATGAGGACTGTGATGATGATCAACCCATTTTTTGTCATAATGTGCAACAAGGAGTGTTACATGGAATTATCAACCCATTGTTTGAAGAACACATGGAGGTCTCAAATGTTATAGAATTTGATAATGATGACATGTGTAAATATAAACTGGATTTTTCTTTTGAGCTCTAGCTAGTTACACCTGAGGATACGCAAAGTCAAGGTATGAAGGAAGATTTTTATCAAATAAACTATGTGACTTTTGCATTTCAGATTGATGGCATACATGAATCAATAGAGAAAGATCATTTTCAGTTTAATGACCATGTTCATGAGCATGCTGAATCTTACTTTCATAGTGAGAAAAATCATCAAAATGCTTCAGGTTTTTACATGCACTATGAAGGTGAAGATAAATTTTCTATTTTGCCTAAAGGGCTGATTGAAAGTATTGATATACTTGGTGAAACAAATGGGAAGAACGTATCTAGTCTACCTCAAGGAGAAAGAAATGAAAACTAGATTTTTGATAGGGGTAAAGGTTGGTTCATGTTTTGAGGTTTCAGGCTCTTTGTAAAAAAAATGTGTACACTTTGTATATAGTTTCCCTTCCTATTTTCTTTGGTGTGTTTCCTGTGTTTTATGAGGTCTCTATGCCCTTCTTCCTGTAGGTGGTCTCCTTTTCCCAGAGATCTGGTTTCTTTCCATGCCTACAGGAGGCACACATCCCCAACTAGAGCCATTGTTAGCACCTAGAAAAATTTTGTGGCCTTAGCCCTTTTCTTCTGGTCTCTGCAGTCATTTTTCAGGTCTCTACCTTAAACTCTTGGTTCAAAATTTTGAAAATATAGCTGTTGGTAGGAAAAACCCTTTGTAATACCTTGGCCTCATTCTAATTCTTCATTACCTTTTTGGCCACTTAAGTGATCATATAACACATGTGCGCATTTCATCTCTTAGTTAGTCACATGATTGCTTAGTCCCTGGCAGTTAACTTTCCTTTGCTCTGATTACATGACTGTATGTTCGCTTAATATCTTAAAGTCTGGCAGTTACCATCAAATATTATGTGACCTAGTGAAGTGACTTGTTTTCCTTCAGTCACTGAGTCGTGAAATGGTTGGCCCTTCTCATAGAAGTGTTACATGTGGATTGGTCGTCAGATAAAAATACACGTGGTAGCTTGTGATTTGATAGAGGTTGATGAAGTGCCAGTGGGACCCACCATCTTGGTCTTCTTTTGATCTTGTGGCTAGCATAAGAGCATAAAGAATATTCCTCCCCTATCAGATCTTGCGATGTCCATTGATTTAGCATCAAACCAAGGGTTGTCAGTGGGTCCACTGCCAACTATGTTGAGAGGGCATTTTACCATTGGTTAATGGGGATGGTGAGTTGGCTACTTGTCAGGTGGGCCCGATATCTTCTAGCTCTACTACCAGTTAAGGTTCAAGCAAGATTGATGATTGTCGCTAAACCGTTGAGGGAAGATGCACGGGTTTTAATGTAACACCTTAAGGACAGTCGTCCGATCTCCTAAGGGATTAAACTGTGGGTCCATAATGACATGTATACATAGTTGGCAGTCTCTTATTGGTCCACGAGGTAATGACTTGGTGCTTGTCAGTGGGACCTGGTTTTCGAATGTGTTAGAGGGTCCTAACACTATCAGTGAATCAATGAACAACGTAAGTTCTTATCCGATGTGTCAGAAGCTTGAGATCATGTGACAACAGCTGATTTCTTTTGATGTCAAAGGGTTGTTAGGGCAGGGAGGAGATTCTAGATCAATGGAAGGCATATAATCTGATGGGATCTTCTGACTGCATGATATTTTAAGATGGTCATCAATCTTCTAAGCGGGCTAGGGTGGGGACTTGGCAATTCTGACAAAATGGTTTAGTGGCTCGATAAATATCTAATGGGTTTCGCTCATTCATGGAAAAGGATAGTAGTGCTCCAATTTGATTGGTGATTAAGCGAACAAGCATTTGCGCAATCACTAACTAACTTGGCAGAGGTAAAAAGTGTCCTGCGAACTGGCAAAACCCTTTTGTCGCTAGTTCACCAAATGTAATTGGGATAGGTTTGCTTTCCTTTGTTCGCTAGGTTGCTAAGTTAAGGTTGGGTTAGTGTTTTTATCTCGTGAATAAGAAATGCCTTGTCACATGTTCGCTGGAGGTAAACCCAAGGTCACAGTTGAGATAAGACATAAAGGCCCGCAAAATGAAGAAATCTGACGGTCAAGACTTAAAGTTGATCTTAGTTTGAATATTGACCACTAATATGTTGCAGGTGCCATGAATGTACCGTTTAAATTCAAATTTGAATTTTTCAAGGGTTTCCAGTGACAGGAAGGAATAGTTTTAATTACTTTAGTGGCCAAATTTGATTTGTTTGGTAGCACCGGTGGTTGTAGTGTGGTCCAAGGTGTGATGACCATTTGCAGGGGGAACTATACCATCAAGAAATGAACAAGGAATGGCCTGAGGTGTGTTAAAGGTAAATTGATCAGATTAATGAGCATGGTGAAATTGATGATTTTCCTATACTTCTAAGATTTCTTTCTCATTCATGAAGATCATCCTTGATTTGACAGACATGTACTTGGTTTTCCCTCTAAGAATTTTGATTTTTTCTTGTAATTGGGGTTGGTGTAGTTGTTGAAACCCTAACCCTAGTTGTTTGAAGCTTGTTACATCCTAACCTATTTAGGATTCCAAGGTAGCTAGTGGTATAAATGGTTGAAATTTTGATTTTATAAGGGTTCCTTCTACAATTTTTAGGAGAATTGGTTCCATGAAGGGTCCTTTTCCCATAGATTTTCTCTACTTATTTGCATATAGGGTGTTCTTTTCTCCTTTGTTGGCTCAGAGAATATGATATGTATTGTAATAGCCTGTCTTATGTATGAGATTCAATATATTTCTACTATTATCAGATTGTCTCCATTTGAGTTTTAGACTTATTGATTGAAGCATCAAGGGTGTTTCCATCTTTCTATTTGCATTTCCTTTGTGTTTGTAATAGAGTTGTTTTCGCAAAAGCAACTAGATTTGGGATTGGTTTTTAGGTGTGTATGAACAGGGGTATCAAGGGTATCTTATGTTTGTCTTCCAGTAGATGCTGGTTAATGTATTAGCTATTCATAGGTCTCTTCTAAGGGGAGAGTTAATATCCTTTGAATAGGTGATAGCACATTTGGGTACACAAGTGGATTGTTAAAGTATGATCTAGTTGATGGTGTATGTATGGTGTAAGGCATCAACATATTAGAATATATTGTCTTCTTGTTTCATAGTTGTCTATTGCAATAGGGTATTTGACTCTATGGCCCATTAGACAAGGCACTGGTCTATGAGAGGCATAGTGTATCTCAGGAGTCTCTTTAACCCAACATTAATCATTCAAATCAAATTCCTTTCCCTTTCATGTTGGTAGTAGTAGTAGGAGGTCCTTTCTAGCCTTCAACCTCATTCTATGCAAGTAGGGCTATTGCATGTGAATTAGCTACATTGGGGTACAAGTTACCTAAAGGGGTTTGGAGATTATTCCACTCTAATTTATCTACAAGCATATTATATATCATGAGGTGTTTTCAATGTGTAGATAAGGCAATACCTACCTGAGTGATGTGGAGCTCAACGAAGAAGGAGGATGTTCTTTATCCTCATCAATTGGACTATTTTCTTGTCAAACATGAAGTGCCTACCTTGAGAATCAAGCCCATCTATTGATTCAAGTTTGGTCCTGCAAGGAAAAGATCCAACAAATTGGCAACTCAGCTGGGGAGCCATTGGGAAGAGTCAGATATAAAAATAAAGCATTTGCTAATATCTTCTCACTAAGTGTTGAGTAGTGGCTCTGATTTCTCTATTTGATCAGTGCATTTGCTGATAAACAATGCATGTTTACTTGGTGGAGTATTGTCCTGATTGGAAGAGGTACAAAGAAAGGTAAAATATTTTCCTTATCAAGGAGGTGGTGACTTGACATAGCAAAGAATCTGATGGAGCTGCATGGTGAGCTCTAGATCTGACTTGCCTTCCAGTCAAAAAGTCTTCTGCTGCAAAACTCTCAGGTATTTCTCAAAGATCTAAAATGTTTCCTTATTAAGTGATCAAGCACTAAGGAAAGGAATAAGGTGTGAAGTATGTAGGAGGGGTTCAGTGATAAAAGAAGATTAGGTTCAAGTATAGATTTCCTATCATTAGTCTTGAAGATTTTCAAGTGGATGTGCAAAAGCTGTAGTTAGTGATGGATGTTCACAAAGTTTCTTTTGTCAAAGGATATGTGCCATTTTGTTATGATGGTATACCTGGCTTCCCTAATAAGATCCCTGATGGAATCAGGAGATATTTACCAAATTATAATAGGGACCGGTATCGGTCAGCAAGGAAACATGTTCAATGCTTTGTTGATGTGATGTGTGATTTTGATGTGTGCCATGAAGACCTATGGATGAGATTGTTTGTTCCAACTTGAGAAGGTGATGCTAGAGACTGATTCTCCTTTCTACAAGGATGTTCAATTTCATCTTGGAGTGAGATGCATTCAGCCTTCATGGAGCAATTTGGATAAAGGGTAAGCATATCTAATTCATATCATAACTTTTTAAAGATTCATATTTAGAGTGATTAACTTGTTCCTCATTTCAATATCAGATTTGCTAAAGTAATGAATGAAATCCTTGAAAGTTATAGACCCAATGATCAAGTATGTATGAATGTCTACTTTGATGCTTTTGGTAAGAAAATGAACTACTTGCTGAGGGATAAAGAGCCTAGGTCATTATATCAGGCATTTATAACAGCAATGGACATTAAGAACAATTTGAAATATGGATTGACCAAAGGTCATTTTTCCATGAGTGTATGCCAGAATAATGGATACGAAAGAAAAGAAGAATTTTGTGTTGATACCACATTTCCAAATCAGTGTACCAACACTTATATTGTAGTTTGTAATCAAGTTGAAATGTAAAATCAATATGTGTGTACAAATGTTGTTGAGTATTTTTCTACTGATGAGATATGTGTTCAGGATGCTACAACAGTAAGATATATTCTAGACCTTGGTAGAATTGAGCAGTGTGATGGTGTTTTGAGTTGTGAATTTGCCACTGCTGTTAATTCTTGTAATTTTGATTATAAGCATGATTTTTCTTATGTTCCTAGGAATGAGGTTGTTGCTTCAATATCTTAGTATTATACAAATGGGGAGGCTCAAAATTATGTCTCTAATGATGAGTTTGAAGTTGCTACACAAGGTGAGGAATGTGATTCATAGATATATCAGTCATAGTTTGAGGAACATAGTGCTGAAAGTGATTACTCGGGTGAGAGTGATGAAGGAAGTGATGTTGAGGTGTCTTCATATGAGTCAGATGCAACATGGGAGGAAGAAAGTGATGATGTAAATGAACACTCCTTTATTAGTGAAGAGTTTGAAGATAAAGAAATGGTAATTGAATGTGATATCAGTAAGGATGAACATGAAGATTTGAGTAAAAGTTTATCTAATGGTCCTGCATTGGATAATGAAGCTGCAACATACAATAGAGGGTTTAGGAGTGAACCATGGTTTTGCTATGATAGTTTTCCTAAACAGGATAATGAAGAAGATATAATTGTGGACACTATATGCTTGGTAGGTGATGTTGACTGTGAACCTGCATATAGTTCTGATTTTTCTTTATGTGCTAAGAATCTCCATGGAGATGAAATGGGTAGTGAGTTTAAAGTGTTTTCTAATACTTTATATGATGAGGACTGTGATGATGATCAACCCATTTTTTGTCATAATGTGCAACAAGGAGTATTACATGGAATTATCAACCCATTATTTGAAGAACACATGGAGGTCTGAAATGTTACAGAATTTGATAATGATGACATGTGTAAATATAAACCGGATTATTCTTTTGAGCTCTAGCTAGTTACACCTGAGGATACGCAAAGGTATGAAGGAAGATTTTTATCAAATAAACTATGTGACTTTTTCATTTTAGATTGATGGCATACATGAATCAGTAGAGAGATATCAGTTTCAGTTTAATTACCATGTTCATGAGCATACTGAGTCTTACTTTCATAGTGAGCAAAATGATGAAAATGCTTCAGGTTTTTACATGCACTATGAAGGTGAAGATAAATTTTTTGTTTTGCCTAAAGGGCTGATTGAAAGTATTGATATACCTGGTCAAAAAAATGGGAATAACGTATCCAGTCTACCTCAAGGAGAAAGAAATGAAAACCAGATTTTTGACAAGGATAAAGGTTGGTTCAAGTTTTGAGGTTTCAGGCTCTTTGTAAAAAAAATGTGTACACTTTGTATATAGTTTCCCTTCCTATTTTCCCTAGTGTGTTTCCTATGTTTTTTGAGGTCTTTGTGCCCTTCCTCCAGTAGGTGGTCTAGTTTTCCCAGAGATCTGGTTTCTTGCCATGCCTGCAGGAGGCACACATCCCCAACTAGAGCCACTGTTAGCACCTAGAAAAATTTTGTGGCCTTAGCCATTTTCTTCTAGTCTTTGTAGTCATTTTTCAGGTCTCTACCTTAAACCATTGGTTAAAAATTTTGAAAATATAGCCATTGGTAGGAAAAACCCTTTGTAATGCCTTGGCCTCATTCTAATTCTTCATTACCTTTTTTACCACTTAAGTGATTATATAACGCATGTGCGCATTTCATCTCTTCATCAGTCGCATGATTGCTTAGTCCCTGGTGGTTAACTTTCCTTTTCTCTGATTACGTGACTGTATGTTCCCTTAATATCTTAAAGTCTGGCGGTTACCATCAAATATTATGTGACCCAGTGAAGTGACTTGTTTTCCTTCAGTCACTGAGTCATGAAATGGTTGGCCCTTTTCATAGAAGTGTTACATGTGGACTGGTCATCAGATAACAATATAGGTGGCAGCTTGTGATTTGATAGAGGTTGATGAAGTGCTAGTGGGACTTGGCATCTCGGTCTCCTTTTCATCTTGTTGCTGGTGTAAGAGCATAAAGAATATTCCTCCCCTATCAGGTCTTGCAACATCTGTTGATTTAGCATCAAACCAAGGGTTGTCAATGGGTCCACTGCCAGCTATGCTAAGAGGGTGTTTTCCCATTGGTTAATGGGGATGGTGAGTTGGCTACTTGTCAGGTGGGCCTGATATCTTCTAGCTCTGCAACCGGTTAAGGTTCAAGCAAGATTGACGATTGTCACCATACTGCTAAGGGAAGATGCACGGGTTTTAACATAACACCTTAACGATAGCCATCTGATCTCCTAAGGGATTAAACTGTGGGTCCATAATGACACGTATTCACAGTTGGTGGTCTCTTATTGGTCCATGAGGTAATGACTTGGTGCTTTTCAGTGGGACCTAGTTTTTGAATGTGTCAGAGGGTCCCGACACTGTAAGTGAATCAACGAATGGTGTAAGTTCTTATCGAATGTGCCAAAAGCTTGAGATCATGCAATAGCCACTGATTTATTTCGATGTCAGAGGGTTGTCATGGTAGGGAGGAGATTCTAGATCAGCAACATGTGTATAATTTGATGGGATCTTCTGACTACACAAGATTTTAAGATGGTCATCGATCTTTTAGGTGGGCTAGGGTGGGGACTTGGCAATTTTGACAAAATGGTTTAGTGGCCAGATAAATATCTAATGGGTTTCCTTCATTCATGGAAAAGGATAGCAGTGCTCCAATTTGACTGGCAATTTAGTGAACAAGCATTCGTGTAATCACTAACTAACTTGGCAGAGGTAAAAATTGTCCTACGAACTAGCGAAACCCTTTTGTCGCCAGTTCACCAAATGTAATCAAGATAGGTTTGCTTTCCTTTGTTCACCAGGTCACTGACTTAAGCTTGGGTTAGTGTTTTTATCTCATGAATAAGAAATTCCTTGTCGCATGTTCACTGGAGGTAAACCTAGGGTCGTAGTTGAGTCAAGACATAAAGGCCCGCTGAATGGAGAACTCTGATGGTCAGGACTTAAAGTTAATCTCAATTTGAATATACTGGTTTTAATTGCTTTAGAGGCTGACTTTGATTTGTTTGGTAGCGTTGGTGGTTGTAGTGTGGTCTAGGGTGTGATGACTGTTTGCAGGGGGGACTGTACCATCAAGAAATGAACAAGGAATGGCTTGAGGCATGTTGCGGGTAAAGTGATCAGATCAATGAGCATGGTGAAATTGATGATTTTCCTATACTTCTCATATTTGTTTCTCATTCATGAAGATCATCCTTGATTTGACAGACCTATACTTGGTTTTGCCTCTGAGAATTTTGATTTTTTGTTGTAATTGGGGTTGGTGTAGTTGTTGAAACCCTAACCCTAGCTGTCCGAAGCTTATTGCATCCTAACCTGTTTAGGATTCCAAGGCAGCTAGTGGTATAAATGGTTGAAATTTTGATTTTGTAAGGGTTCCTTCTTCTGCAATTTTGAGGAGAACTGGTTCCATGAAGGGTCCTTTTTCTTGTAGATTTTCTCTACTTCTTTGCATATAGGGTGTTCTTTTCTCCTTTGTTGGCTCAGACAATATGATATGTATTGTAATAACCTATCTTATGTATGCGATTCAATATATTTCTACTATTATCAGATTGTCTCCATTTGAGTTTTAGACTTATTGATTGAAGCATCAAGGGTGTTTCCATCTTTCTATTTGTATTTCCTTTATGTCTGCAATAGAGTTGTTTTCGTAGAAGCAACTAGGTTTGTAATTGGTTTTCAAGTGTGTATGAACTAGGGTATCAAGGGTATCTTATGTTTGTCTTCCAGTTGATGCTGGTTAATGTATTACTTGTTCATAGGTTTCTTCTAAGGGGAGAGTTAATATCCTTTGAATAGGTGATAGCACATTTGGGTACACAAGTGGATTGTTAAAGTATGATCTGGTTGATGGTGTATGTATGGTGTAAGGCATCAACGTATTAGAATATATTGTCTTCTTGTTTCATAGCTGTCTATTGCAATAGGGTATTTGACTCTGTGGCCCATTGGAGAAGGCACTAGTCTATGAGAGACTTAGTGTATCTCAGGGTCTCTTCAACCCAACATCAACCATTCAAATCAAATTCCTTTCTCTTTCATGTTGGTTGTAGTAGTAGGAGGTCCCTTCTAGCCTTCAGACTCATTCTATGCAAGTATGGCTATTGCATGTGAATTAGCTTCATTGGGGTACAAGTTACCTAAAGGGGTTTGGAGACTATTCCACACTAATTTATCTGGAAGCCTATTATATATCATGAGGTTTTTTTAGTGTGCAAGTAAGGCAATACCCGCCTGAGTGATGTGGAGCTCAAAGAAGAAGGAGGATGTTCTTTATCCTCATCAATTGGACTATTTTCTTGTCAAACTTGAAGTGCCTACCCTGAGAATCAAGTCCATCTATTGATTCAAGTTTGGTCCTGCAAGGAAAAGATCCAACAGTGTATAAGAAATAATATTAGTTAAAAATCATTAACAATTGTCCAAGACTATAGATATGTTCACATTAGTACCTCTATTGGCATGCCTATTAGAAATAGTGTTTCTTTCCTAATATATGTGATTAATGGCATAACTCCTAAATAATTTTAATTAGCTCATAGCTCTGTCTAGTAAAGCCTTCAACTTCCATTAGGAGTGTCATTTATTCTAAGGGTTTTGATGATGATGGTTGAATCCCCCCCTCTATTTCTAGTATTTCAATATAGTTATATCTTTAAATAGAAGTAGTCCCTTGGTAAGGGATTTCATCTCAACAATATTATTGGTCTCTATCCTTATGGGTCTTGCCATTCTTGCAATTTCCAATCCTTCCCAGTTATGAATGCTACATCCTATGCTTGAAGGATGCGGGTTACCTTTGGAAGCACCATCAAATTTTAACTTGTACTAAACATGCTCCGGTGGCACACATTTCACTTCGTGTCTCTTATGTTTTTTGTCCTTATCCACTAAGCCTATGAAGGCTGGGATTTTCAAACCATTTCATGATTTTCTTATTTTTAGTCCCACTAGTTAAACCTAATGTCTTTTTACTGAAACACATCATTCTTACAATTAATAGCTTCACTTATGGATTCTTCAATTTTATTGACTAAATGGAACCACTATACCTTTTTCTCCTTGAAAATCCTTCATTTCATTTCCCTCAAAAATTCCTAGATGATAATTAATCGGCCTTCTATCTAGAGATTGTGACTCATTAAATCCTTAGGAAGACCTTATTTCTAATCTAGTTTGGAACATAACCAATTCAAACATTGATATGTATATTGATAGACATGAAATATATGAGATGTTTTTTCTACTCGTGATTCACATAGATGACACCAAGAAGGTCCCTCGTAGCCAATTTTGGTGAACCAATTAGTTGTGATGATTTTGTGTTGGATTGCAACCAAGGTAAATAATCCTTCCTTAGGAAAATAATATTTGTCCGAACATAAGCTAAGGGGAATCTCATGAATTGTATAATTTTGTTGTTTAATTTGTAGTTGATCACCTTCTTCAGCATTATATGCTCCAGTCTTGGAGCCAACCTATATCAGCCAATCATTTTCCTGCCTAACTACTAAATCTTTATTTCTAAGAATATTTTTGAGGGTATCCAAGTTGTTAGGTTGCTCTAAATTATCCATTGATTTCTTGGTCAAAATGAGAGAGGGATCCCCATTTTGGCATATGATATAGTCTTTAACATGACAACTCCATCACCTTTTAAGTTTCTCTTTAATATTGTTAGTGTCCATTAATCATGAAATATCTTTGTAACCACCCCAAGAGTTCTCCCAAAATAAGGTCTTCTCACTTGATTTGATATCTCTCTATGTTCCTAAATCATCTTCCCCTGTAAGATACTTTTGGTTTAAGATTTTAACCCATTTGAGTGAATGGGAATTAATCATTCTTCAAATGAGTTTTTTCCCTAAGTCCTTGTACTGAAATTTTAAATTCTTATTCCCAAACTACTTGATTTGACTGGCCTAGGGATTTTGTCCCTTGCAATGGCATCGCATTTCTTTTTGTTTTCTAATTTCTTCGAGTAAAATTTCCTAATTTTTCATTCCTATTTCCTATTTCCACCGGTTGATAGCTCTTGACATGACATTGGATATATAGGAAGAGTTGTTAGGATTGATTTTAGCATGATGATTTTCCTAGGACTTGTGAGCCACTTACCTTTCTAATATGTTCATTTTTCTATTTTGGAAACCAATTGATGCCAAATTTTATTATTTCTATTTCCTTTTTCTAATGCAAGGCTTAGATAATTACAAGAAAAATGAAATTTCTTGAAGTTCAATATGTGGCATATCTTATCCTCCTTTCTAATGGTCTTATTCAAGAAGAATATTTTAAATTTGTCTGCGTTGATTTCTTTCATCGATTCCTTTTCATATCCATCTAAGATGATTTTAAGCTATCTAGCTTCATATTGTTCACTTGCCCTGCCAAGAAAACTATCATCAAAAAATTGTTGGTGAGTGATGGGGTCTAAGTAATTGGTTATCTTGATTCACTTGATATGATTTTCTTCTCCTAATTTTTTCAAGGATCGACATAAACCATCAACCATAATGATGAAGAGGAAAGGGTAAATGGGAACCCCATCTCTTAAATTTCTTGAAATGCTAAAGAATCCTTCTAGAGATCCATTAACTAAAATGACATTATAGGACTAGATATTAACTTGAAGATCATGAAGTTTATGAACTATTTAAAAAATCTGAAGGCTTTGATGCATTTGCATAAAAATCCCCAATCCACCCTGTCATATGATTTCTTGATGTCTAATTTTATAAGAATACTTGGATCTTGGTTCTGTTGGATAGAATGAATTACCCCCTGAGCAATAATAATTCCATTAAAGATGGATCTCCCAAAAATAAAGCCAGTTTGTTCTTCTAAAATAATGGCAAGGAGGATCAATGTTACTCTACTTTCCATTCCCTTAGCAAACATATTGTAAATTATATTGAAAAGGAAAATGGGTCTCCAATCTTCAAGTTTCTTTGTATTTTCTATCATGGGGATTAGTTCAATGAAGGTGTTATTTATTTATTTCGCAATATAGCCTAAAATTTTCATTTCTTCTAATCCTACAAATGACTCTTCTCCCAATAAATACCAACATATCTGGTAAAATGAGGATGGAAACCCATAAGGTCCCATTTCGTTGTTTGGACTTAGCTAATTAACCACCATCTCCACCTCTTCTTTGGTTAATTTTTCATTGAAAATTCTATTTTTTTCAGCTAAGAGCATCTTGGGAATATTTTTAAGGAAATTAGCTTGATGTAATAGATCACAAGCTTTTTGGTTGTTTAGTAATTATTCATAGAACTAAAAAACTTCATAGTATATTTCAAAAGTTTCCTCATTTCATCCTCACTACCTTTATTTAGTTTTGTGATTCAATTTATAGATCTTCACTATCTAGTACTATTATGGAAAAAAAAATTAAAAAATTATCATCTTCTACCAGCTAGGTTTTGTGGGAATTTTATCTCTAGAAAATTCCTCCCTTTGCTAGAATATCCTCATATTTAATAAGAAACCATTTTTCTTTAGTATAACTATCATGGTTCCTACCATTTCAGATAACCTCATTATTGACTTCTTGTTTTTCTAGGTCAACATTTTGGTCGAAAATGTTACCAAATTGTTCTCTATTCCAACTTAGCAGTTTTGTTAATTTATTTAATTTAGTGTTGAAGAACATTTTTTATTCAGTGAATGGCCCTTCTAGCCACTAGTTTTCTATCATTTCCAATATATTACCATCCTTCAACCATATTTTTTCAAGTTTGAAGGGGCATCATTTTGGTTTAGTATACTCCCTGATTGTGAGTTGAAAAAAGAAGTGTTTTGAACCAACATTAGGTAATATGCTCGAACTCATGGTAAAGTTGAAATCAACTAGGTTTTCTTTGAAGAAAAAATTATCTAGTTTTTCATAAATGTTGCAAAAAACCTTTCTCTTATGTCTTCTCAGCATATCTACACTATCCTTGTATTTCTGATTATTGTACTCCAGCTTATGTTTCGATTCCTCATGTGTAAAAACACAAAGTTGAGTCACGTTTCAGGCTAACTTATCAATGTGGCTAAATATGAGTTTTTCTAACTAAAAGTTATATTTTTTCAAACATATGGTCTAGGTAGATTCATTAGATAAGTGTTTCAACTTTTCTAATTCGAAATATCTATTAAATGCATGTTTTATACCAATTTGGGTCCAATTACATAAGAAATAGAATTATTTCATAAAAGTGATGTTTCAATAACTCCTAATCTTTGTAATGATATTTAAAAACAATATAAAAATACCCTTTTGTAGAGCTCAAACTCAAGATTATTGTCATATAAGTTTTACATTATTTTGATTAGATCTAATATATTATAATTTCCAAAATACTACAAGTAGCTATTTTAACATTCGAGAAGATACTGCTTCAAAAAAAGGCAAAAAAGGTAAATCATATCAGAAAAATTTTAAATTTATATTTAACACTAGATGAGAGAGTCCTCTTAAAGAATATGTATTTTTTTCTGAATGGTGTAGATTTGATAGGGAAAATTTGATGGGAGATAAAAATTGTTGATTTCGAATAAGTTTGACTTTGAGTATTTATATTGGAGAAAATATACATTAAAAACCATTCTTTCTTCTTTTATGCACTAGCTATACATGTCATCTATAAACTATGTTAAAATCAGAGGAAAAAAAGATTATTTGTGTGTACTTGTTTGGAGGGAACTAGACCCCATAGTTTTAGCATTTTTTAACAAAAGAAAAATGCACTTTAAAATTTAAAAAATAGTGTCAACTCTTGTTCAATTCTTTTAAAATTTCATTAATTTACATCATCTTTGAATTATAAACACAAATGCCACATTTATATCATTAAAGTTGAAAAGTTTGTGTGATGTTGACCTTTTCCTTTATAAAAGTCTGATACAAATTTGTACTTTTACCCTTCAATGACTTCATAAATTCAAAAAATTATTCCCCTTCAACACTCTTCTTCTCTTCTCTAGCAATATATTTCACATTTGATATACCTCTTGGTTTCATGCCAGTAACAATATGAAAAGGTGTTTTGTGAGTACTATTCACTGAATTATTGTATGAAAACTTTACTTGTGCTAACATTATATCCCAATTAATTGGTTTGTCACCAACTAAGATTCTCATTAGGTTACCAAAACTTCTATTTACAACCTTTTTTTGTTCATCAATCTGTGAATAAAGAGGTTGAAACCATAGAACCAGAAAAGAATGCACCTATAGTGTTAGCTACAATAAACACCACAAAATATGCCCAAGGACAAGACACCGAGACACCAGTCAATGAGAAAGCTAAGGAAGACAGTGTGTCTACCAAGATAGAAAAGCCAAATCCGGAGACCAAATCTCTAGTGCCTTACACAAAATCTCCCACACTCGAGAAGGAAAAAAAGAAAAAAAATGGTAAGGATCCAATCACACTAGATGAAGTTATTGAAATTTCATAATGTGACCCTAAGGCCTTACACCCCAAAGCCTTGAGAAGGTATGGTGAATTGTGCACAAACAAGGTAGCACAAGAGAAAATGAAAAAAGAAAGTAAGAGAAGATAAGTTTAATAGGAAGTTAGAGATATTCTGATGCAAGTACTCCCCGACATCAATGTTGATGAAGAAACTCCCATCATTGATCAACTTGCTACTCTAACCGGGCACATCAATGCCCTGAATGTAGATGCAGAAAAGAGAATGGAAGAATGAGTAGAAGCAAAAATACAATTGAAATTAGGAGAGAAAATAAGCCAGGAAGTGGCAATCAATAAGGCCAAGCTCTCAGAGGTTGTTACTGAGATGAAACAATCACTCAATAGATAAATCAAATTTTGTATAAGTTATGCACTGTAGACCACTTCACTATCAGTCTTAGTGAAAAGATCAAGAAACTTGATGAAGAAATACGGGTCAGTGAAAATAATTCTTTAATCGAGCCCAATGCATTTCTTAATCATTTTTCAAAGGTTCAATAACTTCAGCAGTTAATAATTAATTTAAGGAAGCAAGAGGATATAATCAGAGATCAAACAACCGAGTTTCAGGCTGAGTTGCCTCACCATATTAATATAATGGAGAGATATGTAAATAAGGAAAAAAAATTAGTTTCCATCCCATAAATAATAGTACTAGAAAAAATTTTTGACATGCATGCACAAGTCAGTTTAGAGGACATTTCTCTTGAGAACCTGAAAGAGGTGTTAGGCCATTTTTCTGTCATAGCAAAAATCCTGTGAAAATGGCCTCTTCCCTGCAAATGTTTTTGTAAAGTGTCCTGCCCTATGTTCTTCATTGTGTCACCTTGCTCTAGCCCAGATTGCACGTGCTGAATCGCAAAATCCAGAAAGTTATTCAAGTTTTAAGGTCTGCAGGAAATAATTTCAAAATCTGCCACAGTGTCGAAAACCCATAGTGTTTTTGAAAATCCATGATGTTTTCAGTCTATGTGAAAACCTTCATTGTTTTCAACCTTGTGCCTTCCAGCTTTTGTGCACTTGTCTTTTGGTGCCGGAAACCTTTTGTGTTTTCGATCTTTTCCGTCGAAAACCCTGTAAGTTTTCGACCTCACAGTTTCCTATTTGCTGGCGTTCCCTAACTGTGCAAGTGCGATGGATGGTGGGCCTGGGTCTTCAAAGGCTTTAAATTGATTGGTTGTCATATGATCACATGTCAGGAATTTCTCACATTGGACCATGCGACCGATTACCTTTTTTGTGCTCGGGCCCGTTGATGGAAGGGTGTGGTCTTGCTGGCAATCATGTGGTGGCCTTTGGTTGGCTATCGCATGATCGCATAGCCCAATTTTTGGCTATGTGATCATGTGACTAGTTGACACGTGTCTGCAGTGGTGAGGTGGTAGTTCGTCAGTGGGACCCGGTTCTTCACAATTTCTTGGTGCAGTTAATGTTTAGACATGATCCATGGTTGTCTCTATAC
The DNA here is from genome assembly GCA_027943335.1 of Chamaecyparis obtusa. Lineage (NCBI taxonomy): Eukaryota > Viridiplantae > Streptophyta > Pinopsida > Cupressales > Cupressaceae > Chamaecyparis > Chamaecyparis obtusa. The sequence continues at coordinate 49,462 of BSBK01012625.1, forward strand.
CATGAGGAAAAGATGCAAGCCTTTTAGTCTCCGTGCTTTAACGAGAGCCGTTGATGCGGTAGGAAGGTGGATACACATGGTGGGCCCAGGTTTTCAAGAGGCTTTTGATATATGACAGGTGTGTGATCGTAAAGAATATTCTCATCCCTTGCGATCATGTGACCACCGTTCGATCTTAGGCTTGCGAAGCGTGGGTCCAGTGTTAGTGAATGGGCATGTATCATGAATGGCGTGATGACATGTGGCATTGGGCAAGCCCAAGTGGGGTCTGAGGTTTGGTGGAGTGGATAAAGATCTGGCGGTGCTGACAAAATTCAATGTGTTCGCACGTTCGTGCATAAAAAAGGTGATTCACTAGTTTGTTTGGCGATTTGGCGAATGGTAGTCGGGAAGTCACTAACTTATTTAGCGAAGGAGCGAAGTGTTTCATGAATTGGCGAAGGTTCTTTGTCACCAATTCACTAGGTTTGACTGGGACCACTTTTAAGGAAATTCATAAAGCCCGCGAAAGGAGATTGATCAGACGGCTGCATTTTAAAGTTCGTAAAGGTTTAAATTTTGGCCGTCATTTCTCTGTAGGTGCCAAAGAAATAATCGTTGAGATTCAAATTTGAATTTCTGAGAGTTTCCAGTGATAGAGGGTACCATTTTATGGAATTCAATGCAGAAATGACCCTATTTGGTGAGAAGCGATTGGTTTGTCATTTTTAGTGTGGTCCAGGATGTCTAGTGCTCGTTTGCAGAGCATGTAAATTGCAATTGTGGCTCAAGGCATGTTGTAGGGCATCCTTTTGAGCCTGGTTTTGTGATCCTTTGTACTTGCAGAGAAGACTTTCATAATTAAGGATCAGTTCAGGATTTCCTTTTTCCTGGTTTAAATGTGTTTCCCGCCCCTAAATTAAATTCATGATTGTTTCTGGTTGGTTGAGGTGGGTGAAACTTTAGCCCTAGCTATCCATAGCTTGTTGCAACCTGTTTTGGGTTTCCAAGGCAGCTAGTGGTATAAACTGTCAAAATTTTGACTTTGTAAGGGTTCCAGCTTAGAGTTCCTTTCTGGTTCCAAGAAGGGTCCTTTTCCTATAGATTTTTCTCCTTCTCTCTGCATATAGAGTGTTCTTCTTTCCTTGCTAGTTTTGAGAATAGAATGCATATTGTAAGTGACTTGTCTTATGTTTGAGAAGTTAATATATTCTTACTGTTGTCAAGCTATCTCCATTTGGATTCTGAACTCATTAGTCATGCATCAAGGATGTCTGGTTTTTCTACCTTGCATTGCCTAACAGCTTGTGGATGGAGTTGTCTTCGCAGAGATAACTAGTTCAGGGTTGGTATTCATGTATGTATGAGCTGAAATATCAAGGATAGGTCATGCTTGTCTTCCAGTGGATGCTGGTTAATGTATTGTCTATTCATAGGTCTCTTCTAAGGGGAGGGTCAAAATCCTTTGATGGGTAATAACATATTTGAATGCACAGGTGGGAACTAAGTTGAGGTTTGGTCATGGTGTGTGATTGATGTTAGGCATCGACACATTGAATATATGTTGTTTCTTATTTCATAGCTGTCATCTAAAATAGGGTATTTGACTTTGTGGCCCATTGGATAAGGCACTGGTCTATGAAAGACTTAGGGTATCTCAGGGGTTCCTTCAAAATCATTTTAAAATCATTTCCCTTAAGCTCCACCCTTTCCCTTTCTTGTTGTTAGGATAGGTCCCTAGCTTTCAATCTCATTCCATGCAAGTAGGGCTATTGCATGATATTTTCTATCATTAAGGTATAGGATAGCTATAGGAGATTGATTGCTATTCCACATTAATCTATCTGGAGGCCTTTGGTTTGTCATGAGGTGTCTTGAATGTGCAAATAAGGCAATACCCGCCTGAGTGAATGTGGAGCTCAAAGAAGAAGGAGGATTTCTCTCTATCCTCATCAATTGGATTGTTTTTCTTGTCAAGCTTGAGTGCCTAACCTGTGATTCAAGCCCAACCATTTGATTCAAGTTTTGTCCTACAAGAAAAATATCCAACAAGATGGTGACTCTACTACGGAGGCCATTGGAAAGAATCAGATGAATAAATTAAGCATTTGCTGATATTTTGTCACCTAGTTGTGAGTGGTGGCTCTAATTATTCTCTGTTTGATCAGTATTCCTTCTGATAAATAGTGCATGTTATCCTGGTGAGTTTTGGTTGGTTGGAATAGATACACAAATCAGTGAAATACTTTCCTCTTCAAGGAGGTGGTGACTCTACATTGCAAAATCTGATGGAGCTGCATGGAGAGCTCTAGATCTGACCTTCCTTTCAATCAACAAGGTCTTCTGCTACAAGATTTTCCTAGGTATTTTTCAAGTTTTAAATGTTCCTTATAAAGTGATCAAGCACTAAAATAAGGGTAAGGTATGAGTAAAGGTTGAATACTTCAAGTTTTCAGTTGCAGTTTAGCAAAATTATATGGAAGTATTGCATTAAGTTTACTAGATAAGTTGAATAAGGAGCTGGCTTTCCTTGAGGAGGGCATCCTTAGGGATTGCATAAGATTAGTAAGATTAAAAGTGGGAAGTAGAAAGGATTTATCCATATCCTTGTTCTATGATAGATTTTTTGAAGTATATGATGAGGTTCCTGAGGATGTTGAGTTTCCTGAATCTGACTTCGTTGGTTTATTCTTGGATCTTTGTTTTCCTGAATCAACCAATTGGTCAAATGCTTTGTGGGAGGAGTATTATGGATGTATCAGGGATTGGGTACTTGGTGATGGTAGTCTTGAACTTGAAGATGCACTTGGGGCTTTTCTCATTAGTGCTGATATTGAGAATAATGAAATTTATGAAGGAGATGTGTCAGGTGTTGATACTCTTTCTTGCAGTCATGAAAGTGATGCCTTTTCTCAATATGGGGCAGAAAGTCTTTGCAATCAGTCAGATTAAGAGGAGGATTGGATACATGAAGGTATTGCTAATGATTGTATGGCAGAAGATGATGTTCTTGAGGATAGTTGTTCACTTCATAGTGAACAAATTTCAGACCTCTTGTCTTGTGAATATCTTAGATATTCAGGGAGGGATGTTTCTGAGTTCTTACATCCAGCACACATTGATTTTGATATGGAACATGAGTCAATGGGATCTGACTTTGACATGTGTGCCTCTTCTCCCCTTCTTACCCCAGCACCACTAGGTAGCAACCCTATTATATTTGATGTGTCAGATGATGAGGTTGCCAATGTTTTCTCAGTTTCAAGTGACTCAGTGGTCTCTGATATTGTTTTGAGTACTGATTGGAAGAGTTGTGTGGATTCTAAATCCTCTTCCGATTTTGAATCTTTTGCTAAGCCATGGAAGGATGGCCTTTCAGCTACTCAAGCTTCACCATCTCATGGGTAGGTTGATGTTTCTCTTCCCACCTATCAACAATCATTGGTTTTGTCAGTTGCTGACAAGATGCAGGTTGCTCCTATTTTCGGTGATCATGTCCCATGTGATGATTTCCCTCAGTGTTTGCATGAAGATCGGTGTATCTTCTCCTTGGAGGTGAAAATTTTTGGTATGAATGGATCCAATAGCGATTGCACTAACAGTTTGATAGAGATGGAGAGTTTTTCTTTTCAGTTGGACAGTAAGCTTCCTGAATGTGGTGGTAAATTTGAAGGTGATTTATGTTGCAGTTCCTTTAGCATTTTCCTATTTAAGGAATGCAACATGCATATTCCATTTTCTTTTCAAAGTTGGTATGATTTCCATTTTGGTCCTCAAATTGATCATGCTGATTTTTCTTGTTTCAAATTATGGAAGGATGGATATAAGTTTGATCAGTCGCATGGAAGCAAAATTTTTAGTTTGTCTCTGATTTGTGGAGATGAAAATTTTTTGTTTGACAGAGGCAAGTATTGATCATAATTTTGGGGCCTTGAGCCTGGTTGTAAATACTATAAATCCTTGTATAGTTTTCCCTTTTCCTATTATGTGTCTTTCTTTCCTGTTCCCTGTGTTTTTTGAGTTCCTTGTTTTTATCCGGTGCGATGGTCAGCTTTAACCAGTGATTCTAGGTCCTTGCTATGCCTGCAACAGCCATGCATCCCCAACTAGAGCCACTGTTAGGCCATTTTTCTATCATAGCAAAAATCCTATAAAAATGGCCTCTTCCCTGCAAATGTTTTTGTAAAGTGTCCTGCCCTATGTTCTTCATTGTGTCACCTTGCTCTAGCCCAGATTGCATGTGCTGAATCACAAAATCCAGAAAGTTATTCAAGTTTTAAGGTCTGCAGGAAACAATTTCAAAATCTGCCACAGTGTCGAAAACCCACAGTGTTTTTGAAAATCCATGATGTTTTCGGTCTATGTGAAAACCTTCATTGTTTTCGACCTTGTGCCTTCCAGCTTTTGTGCACTTGTCTTTTGGTGCCAGAAACCTTGTGTGTTTTTGACCTTTTCCGTCGAAAACCCTATAAGTTTTCGACCTCACAGTTTCTTATTTGCTGGCATTCCCTAATTGCGCAAGTGCGATGGATGGTGGGCCCGGGTCTTCAAAGGCTTTAAATTGATTGGTTGTCACATGATCACATGTCAGGAATTTATGACATGCGACCATGCGATCAGTTACCTTTTTTGTGCCGTGGCCCGTTGATGGAAGGGTGTGGTCCTGCTGGCAGTCATGTGGTGGCCTTTGGTTTGCTGTCGCATGATCGCATAGTCCAATTTTTGGCTATGTAATCATGTGACTAGTTGACACGTGTATGTGGTGGTGAGGTGGCAGATCATTGGTGGGACCCGGTTCTTTGCAGTTGCTTGGTGCAGTTAATGTTCAAATAGGATCGGTGGTTGTCGCTATACAGTGAGCAAAAGATGCAAGCCTTTTAGTCTCTGCACTTTAACAAGAGTCATTGATGTAGTAGGAAGGTGGATACACGTGGTGGGCACAAGTTTTCAAGAGGCTTTTGATCTATGATGAAAGTGTGATCGTAAAGAATATTCTCATCCCTTGCGATCATGCGACCGCCGTTCGATCTTGGGCTTCCGGAGCATGGGTCTAGTGTTAGTGACTGGGCATGAATTATGAATGGCATGATGACATGTGGCATCAGGCGGGCCCAGGTGGGGTCTCAAGTTTGGTGGAGTGGATAAAGATCTGGCGGTGCCGACAAAATTCAATGTGTTCGCACGTTCACGCATAAAAAAGGTGATTCGCTAGTTTGTTTAGCGATTTGGCAAACGGTAGTTGAGAAGTCGCTAAATTATTTAGCGAAGGAGCAAAGTGTTTCATGAATTGGTGAAGGTTCTTTGTCGCCAATTCGCTAGGTTTGACTAGGACCACTTTTAAGAAAAGTCGTAAAGCCTGCGAGGGGAGATTGATCGGACGATTGCGTTTTAAAGTTGGTAAAGGTTTAAATTTTGGTTGTCCTTTCTTCGTAGGTGCCAAAGAAATAACCGTTGAGATTCAAATTTGAATTTTTGAGAGTTTCCAGCGACAGAGGATACCATTTTATGGAATTCAATGCAGAAATGACCCTGTTTGGTGAGAAGCGATTGGTTTTCCATTTGCAGTGTGTTCTAGGATGTCTAGTGCTCATTTGTAGAGCATGTACGTTGCAGTTGTGGCTCAAGACATGTTGCGGGGTGTCCTTTTGAGCCTAGTTTTGTGATCCTTTGTACTTGCAGAGAATACTTTCATAATTAAGGATCAGTTCAGGATTTCCTCTTTCCTGGATTGGATGTGTTTCCCACCCCTAAATTAAATTCATGATTGTTTCTGGTTGGTTGAGGTGGGTGAAACTTTAGCCCTAGCTGTCTGTAACTTGTTGCAACCTATTTTGGGTTTCCAAGGTAGTTAGTTGTATAAACTATCAAAATTTTGACTTTGTAAGGGTTCCAGCTTAGAGTTCCTTTCTGGTTCCAAGAAGGGTCCTTTTCCTGTAGATTTTTCTCCTTCTCTCTCCATATAGAGTGTTCTTCTTTCCTTGTTGGTTTTGAGAATAGAATGCATATTGTAAGTGGCTTGTCTTATGTTTGAGAAGTTAATATATTCTTACTATTGTCAAGCTATCTCCATTTGGATTCTAAACTCATTAGTCATGCATCAAGGATGTCTAGTTTTTCTACCTTGCATTGCCTAACAGCTTGTGGGTGGAGTTGTCTTCGCAGAGATAACTGGTTCAGGGTTGGTATTCATGTATGTATGAGCTGAAATATCAAGGATAGGTCATGCTTGTCTTCCAGTGGATGTTGGTTAATGTATTATCTATTCATAGGTCTCTTCTAAGGGGAGGGTCAAAATCCTTTGATGGGTAATAACATATTTGAATGCACAGGTGGGAACTAAGTTGAGGTTTGGTCATGGTGTGTGATTGATGTCAGGTATCGACACATTGAATATATGTTTTTTCTTATTTTATAGCTGTCATCTGAAATAGGGTATTTGACTTTGTGGCCCATTGGATAAGGCACTGGTCTATGAAAGACTTAGGGTATCTCAGGGGTTCCTTCAAAATCATTTTAAAATCATTTCCCTTTAGCTCCACCCTTTCCCTTTCTTGTTGTTAGGATAGGTCCCTAGCTTTCAATCTCATTCCATGCAAGTAGGGCTATTGCATGAGATTTTCTATCATTAGGGTACAGGATACCTATAGGAGATTGATTGCTATTCCACATTAATCTATCTACAAGCCTTTGGTTTGTCATGAGGTGTCTTGAATGTGCAGATAAGGCAATACTCGCCTGAGTAAATGTGGAGCTCAAAGAAGAAGGAGGATTTCTCTCTATCCTCATCAATTGGATTTTTTTTCTTGTCAAGCTTGAGTGCCTAACCTGTGATTCAAGCCCAACCATTTGATTCAAGTTTGGTCCTACAAGAAAAAGATCCAACAAGAGGAATGAGACTTGACCTCTAGGATTCACTAAAGAAAGCCCATCAAAATATTTTTGACAAGTTGTAAGTACATTATTTTTGTTTGGAATTAATTTCAAAAAAAGGGAAATTCTATGTATATATATATATGCCAGTATGTACTTCACACCAAGAGCATGTAAAAAGGGGGAGTTATTATATTTTTGGAGATAGTATGTTTTTGGTGGTGCGTACATATACATAAATTTTTTATACTAATTCCAAAAGGGGAGAATGTTACTCTTATTTGAGCATTAATGGTTGTCATTAGTATCATTCACTCGGTAAAGGACACAAACTGGACAGTCAGTCAAAATACATAAAGCCTATATACCAAGAAGGACAAAGGCAGATCTCTAAGTTAACTAAACATGGCTTTGAATGATTACTCTCACCGAGCTAGATAGTTACCAAGTACCGAGCATAGTGGTCACTGATCATTCACGTGAACCCATCACTAGTTAATTACCGAATAAAGAATGTAGTGAACACTGAGTAAAATATGAAACAATATAGAAGTTTGAAATGGTACAAATTTCAATGCAAATAGTTCACATAGATTAGAAAATGGTTTACCAAGATTGAGATAGAATTAAAAATGGATGTAAACATTAAATTTTTTATGATTCCTATGTACTGTCAGATGTAGGTTATTTTGTTTCACCGTTGATCTTAGATTTTATAAGATATTGTAAAACCTTAATTATGTCAAGTTAGTTTGATATAAAATGTGGGTATGTGCAAGATCATGAGGGGCCAAAAAGTGGTGATGTCAGTTCAAAACTTTGACAATGTAGCTAATGACTTTTTTTTCACCCGAATTTGATAAAGCAAAAAGGGTATCTTAAGGAGATTATCATCTTTCTATCGATATAATTGTTGTCAAATTTTCAATTCGGTAAGCAATTATTAGTTATTTTCTAATCGAGCTACCTCTAAAGTGTTGATTTATATACTGATTGAAAAATGACTATAACTTTCAGACGGTAAAACATTTTTGAAATCCAAAAAATGTGTCACATTCTATGCTTCGCCTACTATAAGGAAAAATAAATAAAAATTGAATTTTGTAAAAAATTTTATGAGTTAAGGTGGTCAGACACGAGAGTTTTTTTATTCTGAAAATGTTGTAAGAAAAAAATCATAATTAATTATTTTTTTGGAATAAAATTACAAAAAAATATGTGTCACATCTAGGCATGAGTCTACTACTTATATATAAAATCTTATAATAAAATATTATCATTTGATTATGATTAAGGTGGTCAGACATACACCTACTTCTTATTTTGTTCTTGAAATATTTGTACTGCTGCATTGAAATCTATACTTTTCACCAATCATACTATATTTTTTTGAAAAAAGGCCTAGTAGTTTAGAAACTACATTCAAGTTTCTATAGGCTCTATTCTTACAAATTTTTGATATTAGGTTCATAGCTAGTTGAAATTTTCACGTCAAGTTGACTAATGCTGATTTGCTGATTTTTCATTGCCACTTAAGGGCATAGTTTGGCCCCTCATGATCTTGCACATACCCATGTGTACAAATGTCATTATGAAAATTAATCATGAAGGAGTAGTCGCACTAAGGACATCAGGAGATCAGAAAGGGTTTTTGACAGAAGGATTTGGGAGAAGTATTTAGTTTTTCAAAACATACACAAGGCTACTGAGCAAAAAATAAGGACACATACATCACTACAAGGTGATATATTTATGGTATATTATTGATCTGAATCAAGAAAGATTGAGTTGCTAATTACATATACATGTTTTACTATTACTATTTAACCATTGCAGCAGATTCAAAATCTCCTAACAGAGTGGACTTAACCATTATTGTTTAAATCTCTTAACTGAGTACACACATGTATTATGTTGTTAAAATCCACTTATGAGGTAGATTTAGTTGATATTATTGTTACTCCTAATAGGGTAAGATCACCAGGAGTGATCACATTTTGTACCATTAATCAGCATACTTTCTTACTGTCGTAGTGAAGATTTTTACCATTAGGACAGTTTTTACCTTCTTACAAGGGTTTCTATTATACCAAAATATTTTGTGTTACGTGTATGAAGTTTCATGTATGTCTTATTGATTAGATTACATGAAATTACATTTTTCAGTTATATTTGAATGCATGTTTCATACAATGGATTCAGTCGGTTAATGCTATCTACACCTACAAAGTTTCAGTCTTGAAAAGTTTTGAAGGTACTAATTCACACCTCCCCTCTCATTACTTATCTTTCCATAATCCCAACAGAAGTTTATCCTAAAACTAATCAAGAGAATGTTGAGTTGTTTTATGAAACTAACAATGATTTGCAGAATCAGATTCAAGATGAAGAACAAAGAGAAGAACCAAGATCTGAACCTACAATTGATTCAAGAATTAAAATAGTAACACCAAACAAGAATTTGATAAGAAATCACCCTGGTGATCAAATTATTGGGAGAAAATATAAAGGAGTTATGACAAGAAATAAGGTACATGAAGAATTGTTTTGATTTCTCACATTAAATGTAAGAATATTGATAAATCTTGCAAAGATGATCATTGGATTCAAAAACTGAAGGAAGAATTGGATCAAATCGAAAAGAATAAGACTTGTGAAATAGTCCCTAGACCTAAGGAAAAAATGTTACTGGAACTAAATGAGTTTTTAGAAACAAGATGAATAAACAAGGTGAAGTTGTAAGAAACAAAGCAAGACTTGTATGTAGAGCATACTCACAAAAAGAAGGTATATATTATGAAGAAATATTTGCCCCTATTGCAATAATTGAAGCAGTAAGGATGTTCATGGCTTATGCAGCTTATAAAAAATTCATAATGTATCATATGGATGTTAAGTCAGCATATCTAAATAGTAAATTAGAAGAAGAAGAAGTCTACAATGAGCATCATGATGGTTTTCCTTTGACTCAAGAAGTAGATATGGTCTACAAGTTGAACAAAGCACTATTTGGACTAAAGTGAGCACCTAGAACCTGGTATGCAAGGTTGGATGAATATTTGGCAAAATTGGGATTTACTAAAGGTATTATAGATAGTAACTTATATCTAAACTATATAGAGAATGGTCTATTAATTGTTGTTACTTTTTGTGGATGATGTAATCTTTGGAAGGGAGGATGAAGCAAGTGATAAATTTTCTCATCAAATGAAGAAGGAATTTGAGATGAGCATGATTGGTGAAATGAAATTTTTCTTGGGTTTCCAGATTGTGCAAAGCAATGACGATATTTTCTTATCTCAAACTAAGTATCTAAAAGACTTATTGGAATGATTTGGCTTGGAAAATTGTAAGCCTATTGGTACACCTATGGTAACTACTGATAAGTTATCTAGCAAAGATGAGCCACCTTTAGTTGAACAAAGGAAGTACATATCTATCATTGGAGGTTTGCAATATCTAACTCATACAAGACTAGATAGAGCTAATGCAGTTGGAATTGTTGTGAGATTTAAAGTTTATCCTAAGGAATCACATCATGTAGCAATAAAGAGGATATCCAGATGTTTTAAAGGTACAACTAATTTTGGGTTGTGGTATGAAAAATAAAATGACTTTACCCTATGTGGATATACAGATGCAGATTGGGGAGGTAGTATGAATGATAAAAATAGTACAAGTGGTGGAGCATTTTTTCATGGAGGAAGACTCATTTATTGGCTGACCAGGAAAAAAAATTGTATCTCACAAAGTACAAGAAAATAAGAGTATGTAGAAGTAAAAAATAATTGTAATTAGATAATATACATGTATGAAAAAAATTGTGAAAGATATTAGAATTGAATTTAATTAACCTATTATCATACATTGTGATAACAAAAGTATAGTAAGTATGCCTAAGAATCTTGTGTTACATTAAAAAAAAAATGTATAGAGATGAAGTATCATGTTGCAAGACAAAAAGTTGTAGAGAAGAAAGTCATACTTGAGTATATCATCACAAAGGAGAAGATATTATATATCTTTATAAATTCTTTACCTAAGGATACATTTGAGTATTTGCAAGGTATGGTTGGTATTATGCCCTAGTCCACTTTTGAGTACTGATGCATAAAGCTGCATCAGTCTAGTGGTACATAGCACTATTTTTTATCTGGACTATATGTTGATGCTTCCTCTATGAGGAAGTATGCATGTTTGAGATGAGTCATGAAGGACTCTTGGTAAGAGGTATTTTCAAATAGTGTCTTTTGACACTTGAGCTGATTAAAACTATTGAGTAGTATGATTGAAGTGACATACTGATGCCTTTGTCATTGATGTGAATGGGGGAGAAGAATGCATGAAAATAATATCCTAGGAATGTATACATAAGTGAGTATACAGAGTGGGAGAGAAATGATTGATGAAGAGGATCTGAAAAGAAAAGACAAGAACAACAGAGTTATATTTTGGTATTGATGGAACTTGGATTTTTTTTCATCTATATTTCCATCAATGCCAAAGGGTGATATTTTTAGCATGAATGTTGAATATTTCCTATGGGGGAGTATTCTAGTATTATTTGAGTGGTCACATGTTGTATTCATGACCATGTTTTTCATTGATGTCAACATACTATTTTTACTGAAGATTGATAGAGTAGCAGAAAGAGTTTGAGTTAGTGCAAACAGATAATTACACATGAGGTTATGTTGAGTTGAGGACGTATTTTTCATAGTGTTTTGATTAGATGGTCAAGAGCATGTATGAAAATTCTAGAAATTGTGACAATTACAAGAAATCTACTGTAGACTATTTTTATCTCCTAATAGGGATAAAATATTGACAAGAAAAGTTATACAGAGGTTGAAGACATTGTGAAGGTGACCTGGCTAAGCAGCATAGTCATAGGTTGCACATGTGAAGATTTATTAAATTTGTAAGCCGATAGTGTTATGTAATTATGAAATTATTATGTAACGTGTATTATTTTATATTTTGTAATTGATAAAGCCTAATTGCCTAACTCAATTATGAAATATTGGACATTTTATAAATAAAGAATTGTTTGCTTGATTGTATATGACATTTTATGAGAAAATAAGTTATGAAGTGAGCAATAATGCGAGTAACCGATCTGAGGGATTGTTATGTGATGTGAAGTTTGCAGATCTAGTTATTGAGATCAGTTATATTCAGTATTATTCTGTTCAGGATAATATAGAGATTAGGTTGATAGTGAGTTCAGTGATGTTTCCCTTGGAGTTGTTTGGACAGTGGGTCCTTCTGCCTTCCACAACTCATAATAGGGTTGGAATCTCCTCACATAGAATCAAAGTCTCCTCATAGGGACAAATATGTACTAAATGTCTTTCATAGACTCCTAATAGGGTCCATTCTCTCACAATAAAATTTCATATTAGTACATATTTTATGGGTACCATCCGCACCGGGGTTTAATCTTTGATCAAGAGGTTCCCTAGTTAACAATTCTAGTATCATTGTGTATGGTTATCTTTTTATGGTTGATATTTATGTTAATTACATGCTTTAGATTTAATAAGGTTAATAAGATTTGTTTTACTCACATAACTAATTCACCTGCCCCTCCTCTTAGTTATCTTGGTAGACTTTACTTTCTAACAAATTTGTTAGGCATAACCCTTGGATGTGCTAATTTTCTTTCTCCCAGGGAAATATATTGCCAAGATAAATGTTCTTTGTTGTACATTTTCATAATCTTAGTGGTGGAATCATCAATATCATTACCTGTTGAAGAATACTCATGTTCTAGTTGTAATATATGTTAGTCTTCCATGTTTGAACCATGTACTTTTTACCAACAATGTCTTAGTAGTGTAAATACATGGCTACAAAAGTATGTACTAGGGGGTTGTGTTTAAATCATCACTTTCATGTTGCAATTTTATTTTATTAAGTCACACAATCACACAATCACCCTAATGTATTTGACTTCTTAGTGACAGACATACCTTAAAATTTAACCCAAATAAAAAGAAGAGAATCATTTTCATTCTACAATAGAATCCATTAAAATATTTAAATCTAAAATAAAAACACCCATTTGTTATTTATACACATCAGCCAATCATAGCCAAAAAATTAGGTACCTAATTTATTAAACACTGAAGGGACAGTTGCAGCTCTATAAGACTCCATAATTTATTTTAGAATGTGGGAGATAAAGGGTTCAATACCAGGGGCCACTGTTTGGAACCCTCTCCACTACTACAAGCTCGATAATAAAATTTCTACAAAGCCCATTGGAATATACCAAGCAATAGTTTTACAGGCCTTTAATATAACCGTTTCTCTGAAAAGGGACAACACAAATGCTTCAAAGTCTTCCTGATTTAGGAAAATTTGAGGGGTAAGGTTTTTTACTCTAAACATTTCGTGCACAACAATTTTGGATGCACGTGTTTAAGGGCCTGAAATCTTGACCTAAACATTAATAGGCCACAGAGCTGGCCATAAAAGTAGGACGGTGTTACCAAAAAGCTCTGTAGCCTCATTCCTCTACAACTAGGGTGGTACTCTGCAAGAACACGGTCGTGGGTCTTAGTAGAGACAACTCATTTACCTAAATACGAATGAGGAGGATACATTTTTTATGAATTTGTGCGACGTCGATAACCCTAAACTTTTGCGACTTGAAGTATTTCAGCACAGACCATTTGTTGGTACGGATAGTGACCATTTCCGACCAATTTCTGACCAAATTCCCCCCATGTAAATAGCCTTATTGGTTAAACAAGACCTCAAAGCCCTCAATAATGCACTTTTATTCCTCTGATCTGTGAATCTTTTTGCGCTCCGAACACTTTAGCTATGAATTTCCAGTCATTGAGTTTGTGAGCGAGACCATTTCATTTTCATCACTTCTTTTGGGATTTAGTTGACCATTGACTCCTCACTTCCAGCTTCAGTTGGTTTTTGTTTTGGTTCATTTTTTTCTTTCTATTAGTTTCTTACAGTTTTCTTCGTTTTCCTTATTAGTACTTGTCGATAGGCTAAGCAAGTACTATTGCAATTTTTGTTTCTATCTTTAATTAGGATTTTCATTTCTCTTTTTCTTTTTTATATTAATTGTATATTAAAAATTTTAAATTTTATTAGATGAGTTTATTTTAGTATATAACTCACTTTTTCTAATGTAAATAAAAATATAGTAAATATATGATATAATATAATATATATTTATTCTCATTTATATATTTTTAAAAAATATTTTAAAATTTATTATATATAAATTATGCATTAATAAATATTTAGGTAAACAAATGTGTGATATATTTTCCCTTACAAAATATCATAATTTAAATTAAACATTAATATATATTTCTATTATATAATCTTCCAAGATAAATTATTATATATTATTATTATAATATAGATTATAATATAAATTAAAATAATAATATTATATTTATAATTATTATACATTCTAAATATATTATATTATAATTATAATTTATGTATAATATATTAATACAATATTATATATACAATAATATTAATCATATGTAATAAAAAAAAAAATATCAATAAAATAAAATTAGCACTATTGATATATTTACAAATAAAATTAAAAATTAAGGTTTAGATTAATTATAATTTGCAATCAATAATTATTTATATAATTATACTTTTAAACATTATTTATTACTACAATTATCATTATATAAAAAATTATAACTATATAATTATATAATTAATTAAAATATCTTATATATTATAATAAATTTATTAAAATTAAGATTAAATTTATATTAAAAATTAAAATTAAAATTGAAATTAATTACTAAAGGCAAGTACTTGGCCACTATATAGCACTTGTTAGTATTTATCTTGTTTCATTTTGATTTATTGTATTTTTTCATTTGTTTTCTATTTATTTTTCTCATTTTTCCCCTTCTCATAACCTCATGAGAGCTACAAGATCACATTATTTGAAACCATATAGAATAAAACCTAAACATGAAGTTCATTGATATATTACGGATGTCATGATCCTCGATCTGAACAAAATGACTAGAGGTCATGTATCTACAGTCTTTGTGGCCTATAATTCTTCAATGCTTGATTGGGTTGTTGGAGGAGACCATGACCCCTAATATCTAAAATAGAAATTGGGGATCACATATCCCTAATCCCTAACAATGAGCCCATTATTTTAATTTAGCATCAAGGTGTGGGGCATGCATTAACCCTAATCCCCTAAAAGAGAGTCAAGGACTCTAAAGCCTGATTCCTTGATTGTTTTATCATCAAAAAGGTGTTGTGACTAATCTCAGTCTTAGGGTTTCTTTGACTCCCAAACCCTGAAACTATGGTAAAATAAGTCTTAATAGATTTTAATCATGTTGCAGTGGTTCTTCGAGGGTTTTTTTTTCTCCTATATTTTATTTTAGAAGGGTTTTTTTGGTACTTTTTTCCTTTCCAAAGATAGGTTAGTTTAAATTTAATCAGTGATACTAAAATAATGTCTCATTTTTAAGGGAAAAACAATAAGGTATTGTTGGACTAAGTATGGAAATGTGAGTAGTGAGATGGGAGGGGTGAATCAGTATTGTAAAATACTTTAAACTATCTCTCTTAACCATTCAAACTTTTTATAAATTTGCATGCATCACATAAAACGTATAAAACATTGACAATAAACATAACTCATAACACATTCATTTTGCTATTGTAGAAATCCTCGTTAGAGGATAAACAATGTGGCCGGGATGACACCCACAAAACTTTACTACTACAGTAAGCTTACCCTATTAAGAGTATTAACCCCATTAAGAGTTGAAAGACTAGTTAAGTCTACCTTGCTAAAGGATTTTATAATTATAATATAAGAAATATACACAGTTAAATGATTTACAATGTAAGGCTTGTTAAGATATTCTCGGTTAAGAAACTTTACAATTCTAATTATTAACTTAATCAATAAAAAATATATATGTAGTCCTTGCATCAATCATACACTTATCAGACTCTTTATGCTCATTAACAAATTACTACATACTATGCTCCACTCACAATATCAATTCGGTACTCGGTAGATTCAACTCTAAATCAAAATTGCTCTCTTCTCTTTACTTCTCTATTACTCAGTAGCTTCTCTTCTCGTCACCTTCTATCTACGATCACTACTTCTCACATGCACTCTCTCATACTCATACTTAGATCTTCACACTCTGATAAGAAAAAAGAAACTTTTCACTTTCTGCTGCCAGCTTGACAATTGACTATTCAGATAACCACCATAGCATGTAATATATCTAAGAATAAATGCATCATGGAGGATACAAACGAAAATTTTCCCCACATGATACAGCCTCTTTCTTTTTCCCCTTCCAACACACATGCATTCTTCTCCTATCTTAAATAATACCTTTTCTAGATAACAATGATTTGCAGCATATAGATTTGTTGAAAAACCCTTAGAAATTTCAAGGAAAGTGCAACCGGCCAGGGTAAAGCCAGATTCAACAAGCTTTGTCGGCATCCTCGCAACAAATGAATGTAATTTCCAGTTGCCACAACCTTAGTTAGCAACCCCATGCTTGCGCGAAAATGGAAGCTTTGGAATGTGTTGCTACAGCAGCGCTGGTAGACGTATGCAAAATGTGGAAGTATTGATTAGGCATGTGGATAGGTACAAAATACCTAAAAGAAATTTGATGTGAGAATTCCAAGCTCCCAAATGCAAATCGTAGGAGTAAAGCCAAATTGTTTACCAGAGTTAGTCAAGCCTGTGCTAATATTGGAGCATTTGAAATGGCGTATGGACATTTAGGGAAGTTTTTGCTGGACATTATAGTTGTAAATGCACCGGTAGGCATGTAGGTAAAATATATGGAAAGATAGACAAAGAAAGTGAATTGTTTGGCATTAAGCTACAAAAAGATGTCTCATTAATGTATTGATTGGAAAAATATGCTCAAAATCATGTTTAGTGAATTTTGTTTAGAAGCTTTCACGCAAATACAACCTCCACGATAAATCTAGGTTTCTTGTATGCGTTCTTCCCTAATCTTGCCTCCATTGAATATTATTTATTAGACCTAAATTTATTTAGAAAACTATAGAAATCTGTAATTTATATTTAAATTTTAGTTTTGATTTTTTTAAAAATTAATTGATAATTACGAATTATTTTAAACTATGAAAGTATTCTTATGCAAAATGAAAAATAGAATAGAATAGAAGATTTTAAAAAATTTAAAAAGGTTCTACATTTAGATTTGAGTTATAGATTTATTCTAAAATTAAATGTTGATATATTTAAAAATTAAAAATTGTTTTAATTTTAAAATAAGAAATTATTCTATATGCTAAATGAAAAAGAGAATAGTATATGAATGTTTCATATATATCTAAAAACATTTAGAAAGATTCTATATATATTTAGATTTTAGTTTAAGCTTTATTATGAAGTTAAAGGTTTGATGTATTTAAATTTTAAAAAATAACATTTTAATTCAATTTCATAATTTAAACAATTTACCTAAAAAAATTATAGATTAACTATAATATATCTAAACCCCTTGCTTAACCCTTACCTGAGCCCTAAATAAAACTTCATATAAATACTAACGTCATATAAATGCTAACTCAAACCAAAACCATAATCTAAAACATAACCCTAAGCCTAACCCTAAACTTAACAATTTATGTAAATTCAGAGTGACGCTAATTGTGGATGAATCTTGTATGTACTTAGATAGATAATATATAACAAACATAATAAATGAAAACATTTATGTAATTGATTGAAAAGTTGTGTTTGTAGAATAGATTTTTTGCTCATGTAAGAAAACTAAAGAAATCTTTAATTTCTATCTAAATCATAGTTTTGTTTTTTTTCTAAAATTAACTAATAACTAGAAATTATTTTAAACTATAAAAGTCTTCCTATCCAAAACATTTAGATTTCAGTTATAAATTTATTCTAAAATTAAGGGTTGATATATTTAAAAATTAGAAATTGTCTTAATTTTAAAATATGAAATTCTTCCATATGCTAAATGAAAAATAGAATAGAATAGGAATGTTTCATATATATCTAAAAAAATTTAGAAAGATTCTATGTATATTTAGATTTTAGTTTAAGATTTATTATGAAGTTAAGTGTTGATGCATTTTAATTTTTAAAAATAACAATTTAATTCAATTTTATAATTTAAACAATTTACATGAAAAAAATTATAGGTTTCAAGTGTTGCTTATTTATAGATTAATTTGTTTTTTTTTTCATTTTCTATTATGTCTAAATAATATAAGTTCAACTTTTAATTAAGAATATATTAATAATATATTTAATTTTATTAAGTATAATATATCTTAACCCCTTACTAAACCCTTTCCTGAGCCCTAAATAAAACCTCATATAAATACTAACCCTAACCATAGTTATAACTCTAACCCTAACCTTAACCATAACCCTAAACTTTATATAAACCCTAATACTAGCCATATTGTTACAATAACCCTAACTATAATCTTGACTCTAACCAAAACCATAATCTAAAACTTAACCCTAACCCTAACCCTAATCTTAACAATTTATCTAAATTGAGAGTGATGCTAAACCTAACTATATCACTAACCCAAAACCTAATCCAAAACCTAACAAAGATGAAAATGCTAACCCCAGCTCTAAACACTAACCCTAATCCTAACATTCACCCTAGCCATACCCCAAACCATAAAACTAAATGTATCATTAACCTGAAGCCTAGCCCTAACCCCAATCAAGATGTAAACCTTAACCTCAACCCTAAACCCTAACTGTAAACTTTATGCTAACCCTCACCCTGACCTTAACCATAAACAAACCCTAATACAAACCCTAACCAAAACCTAATCTAAATATTGACCTTAATCACTATTATAACCCTAAACTTAACCTTAGAAACTTCTAACCTAAACCCTAATCTAACAATAATACTAACCCTAATCCTAATTGTAACTTATACTCTAACCCTGTCCCTAAACATTATGTAAACCCTAACCATAATCCCATTTAACTAATCAAAAACATTAACTCTAACCACAATTCAAACTCTAACCATAAACTAAACCATTATCCAAACCCTTCAACCCTAACCCCAAGTATTATATAAACCCTAATAATGGACATAATGCTAACCATTACCCTAAACCCTAATCCAAACTAGAATTCTATCTATAAGCCTTAACTAGAACTCAAACCTTAACCCTAAAAATAAGTCTAAACCTAGTCCTAATTATTTTTTAAGCTAAGAGTGAATCTAAACCTAACTATACAACTAAAATAAACTCTAACCATTATTTAAATTGTAACTGTTATACACTAAGTTTACACCCTTCTTTCAAGCTCTCGTAGTCTTGATAACCTAGTATAACATGGGAATCATCTCTAGGTTGCGGGACCTATGCTAACTGAGATAAGACCTCCAGGTTCTAGGCTGGTTCCTATTGGATAATCACCTTAATTTGCTCTTGACATGAAAGTAAACTTTGAGGGGAAAAGGGATAGGAGTTCTTGAAAGGGAAATGACTGAAAGCAAACTACCCTACTAGGTGATACACCAAAAATATGGTATGAATTACAGTATAAAAGATGAAATCAATGAATAGACTTAGGTCTAGGAGATCACAACTCACTATATAGGTTTGCATAAGTACTTCATAGAAGGGTCTGTAGGTGAAAAGACCTATTCAGGGAAAGAGAGATTCTTTCACAAACAATAATACCCTTTGGAATTAGACAACAATCTATGACATGAAAACAAACATTCACCTCTGCAACTAGGTATAGGAATGAGACAAGATAGTTAAGGGGTTAAAGTATACCCACATAAGCACTCACATCAAATCATCCACAATGATACACAAAATTGTAGAAAGAAAAAGGGATCTCGAACCCTAAGATATCACTGAGAAACATATAAATATTGAATTCATTAAGAGATAATTCAGACAAGAAGCATAGGGACATGAAGAATATCACAAAATACCTTACAATATCTAAATAATCAATGGGAATTTACAACTGTAGAAAGCTAGAGGGCAAGAAGAATGCCACATATAGATTTCTAAGAAAAGATATATCTTCTATACAATTGTCCAACTCTTCTTTTACAAAAAGTTAATTCTGAGCTCTAAAGCTCTCTAAAAACATTATATACATCTCCTCTAGGTAGGAGCCAAAAATATCTAATTAGGGTTACATAATTTTTTATATAATAATCAAGCCCTAATTCTGTCAAATTCAGCCATAAATGCACATGAAAATATCCAAGCTAATCAGATATCTATGTTTGTGTGTCCATTTCATGTTTATACCTGCAAAAATCTAGTCACCATGATCCATCTACCTACCTGCAACTCGGTCTCGCCATAACTGTTGAAATCTAATATTTTGAGATATTTGAATTTAATAATTGATAAAATGGTCATAGGTGGTGCTAAAATTCCCTATCAACGGTCAAAATTTGAAACTCAATCTCTCTTTAAAATGCGACCATCAAATCCTCATTTTTAACTGGGCTGACTACAAAACTAACTCGGCATTTACTTCGGGTTCCAATTTTCCTTCAGTCACAGAATCGTTTAATACTTTAGCTGACCCCGGTTAAGTCTAGCGAACATGAAAATGGCTCTTTAGTTTCTGATTCATAGAATACTTTACTAACCGTGAGCCCATTTTACCATAAATGTCACCTTTCCATTCACCCTATCTACCTCATCAGCAAACACCTGGGCAGACTCTGACAACGGACCCACTGCAGCGTTGATTCCAATCCAACGACGGGTACATGATCTCATGTGTCAAAAAATCTCCTTCAGATCATGCACTAGCCATTAGGTCATTGTTGACAGACAACTGTTGGGCTCGCACTGACATGGGGTCGAATCACAAGTTTTTGACCAATCAAAGGTGTACAGCTCGGACAATGTGGCTGGACCCACTGACAAATGCACTCTACAAACAGGAAGATTGACGCTCGTTGCAAGATCTCATGGACTCTTTTGAGGCCATGAGATAATGTGACAACCGTCGAATATAGAATCTTGACTTAGCCGCTAAGTAGAGACAGCCAACTCAAAAGGTAACCGTTCACGGGATCGCTAAGTGTTAGAGCTTTGACCACTGGGAATCAAAGATTTGGCAACTGAAGGATTTAATTGTGCACATGCGTTTTGGGGTTTTAAGTGGCTGATAAAGTAACCAAGAATTATAATAGGGCTTAGGGGTTTTTTTTTTAGGGTTTCACCTATAACGACTAGTTTTATGAATTTTTTTAAGGACTTATCACCTAGCCAAGGACCTAAAAATAATTGCAGAGACCAGGGGAAATAGATAAAGCCATGAATTTTTTTGGAGCTCCCCACAGGACTGAGGAGATGAAGGTCTGACATAAAAACCAAGGCCAAATTTGAATGGAAGGAAAATTAGGGCAACAATAACCACGAACACCAAACCCTAGCCATATTTATGATGTAAACCTTGATTGTAGCCATAATCCTAACCTTCAATCTAAACTCTAACCCTAACAATAATCATAGCTCTAAATCTATCCATAAATTAAACCCCAACGTTAACAATGATGTAAGTATAACCCTAACTATAACTCAAATATATCCTAGGGTTACTAATAAGTGCGTAAAATAATTAGGGTTAGAAAAATTAATTATATTAAGGTAATATTATATTAAATTATATTTAAAAATATATATATTATATAATGATTTATTAAATATAGAGGATATATTAGCTAGTTATAAATTCGGTTTAATCATATTATCACATTGAAACTTAATTCAGAAACATTAATTATTTTGTTGAAAAAATACATTTTTAATATATTTTAATTTATTAAAATTTATTTAGAAAAATATGATTAAATTTAATAATTAAATAAAATTTAAATATGTTTTACATATTTTAGTTTTTAATATTTGAAGTATTGTGTTAAAAATGTTCGTAGTCTTTACATTTGTCATAAAATCCTAAACTTTACATTTGATATTATATATTATAATTTAATTTTTACATTTTTATTATGTATAATATTTTTTTAGTTTTATATATTTTGAATTCTAAATTACTTATTGAGTTATCACTTTTAAATTAAATTTGATACTTCTAGTGAATAAAAAAAAAATCAATGAAGAAATATAAAAACAAAAGATGCTGCCTATAATTTTATTCTTCATGGATCCCACTATTATCTAAACAAAATAAGATGATATCTAATATTTTGGAGAAAATAAAAAATATTGTGTTTAATATTTGTTATACTTGGACATCGAATTATGGCTCTGCTCTGCTCTTCTATATGCAGGTGACCAAAAATTTTGTCTGTGCATTTGCTCGACCAATAGATATTCATATTCTCTAAAACAAAATATGTCAAGTTTTCCAGTAGGGTAGAAAGGAAGACTGCATATTCTCAAACCTCCAGACAAGATGACGGTTTCTCAGGTTGGAAGCACGTTTCAAATTCATGAAGACATGCATCTAAGGCCTTTGTTGTTCCTTTCTCCCTCTTCTTATCAAACCAATTTTTTGCATTATAATCCTCTTCCCCTAGGTCTCAACCTAGGGCTTCTCCTTGGGAGAGGTAAAATGCATCCTTAGTTTCTGATAAAAATACAAATCACCACCAAGATACTTCGTCACCTCCAAATCAAAGGATTCAATGCCCTTTGAAGAGGACAGATCCAATGCTTGGAAATCACCAAAAATCTGAATGACCTTATGGACTCAAACATGCGGATGTTGGTAAGCTACACCCTAATCACTCCATAGGTAAGATTTATTCTCCACTGCATAGAAGAAAAATGGAGTTGAATCTAAAAGGTAATAGTAATCTTAACTCAACAAGCATTTAGGATTTGGGAATACTTTTTTCAACAACTAACCCTAATCAGCAAATTTTAGACATAAAGAATAGAATGGTAAGTAACATACAAAGAATGTGTGTGAAATTTGGTTTTTTCTATAAATGGAATGGCATAAGGGCTTGGGTAGAAACTATTGGACCATGGATTGAATCTAAGATAATAAAAAAGGTACGCACCACTATCCTCCAAGAGAAATTTATTTATATCGATTTCTCCAGTGAGACTATTAAGAAAAAACTTTTGTCTGAGGGATTACCAAAATTTAGGAACAAAGGTTTTTCTTCCTTCAACTCGATGCCTATGTTCGACCCATTAAAATTAAAATATTTTCTATCAATATCTAGCAATTTTAATCAATAATCTTCCATTTGAACTCTTAGTTATTGATTCCCTTCGAGAGATAGGAAATTACCTCAAGAAATTTGTATGAGTTGTTAATAATTATATGGTTCATGCGGAAAGAATCATTATTATCAAAATGAAACTTAACGCAGCAATCAACTTCCCTTTGGAAATTAGCTGTGATTCAGGGTCGATAACAATTCACTCTAAATTCTATGATGAGGATCTAGAGGAAGATGATTCCACTCTTAGATTTTTGGAAGGAGTAGCAGATCCACATCTTAAAGATGGGGAAATAAATCCCTATTCCCATCCATCTACTCTTATAAACCTTGCTAACATAAACATCGATGCTGAAAAAGAGGATTATGGTTTATCAGCAAGTAATAATGGAGACATGAAAATTCATAGACCTCCAATGAGAACATCACCACCTCAATAAACAAAAACCCTTTTAATGTAGGAATTAGGAACACCAAGTAATCCTACTAACTTAGAAAGTAACAAAAACTCAACCTTAAGCAAGGACAACATTGATTTTTCACTATTTCTTAATGATGAAACTAGTGATATAGATGAGTCTAAAAGACAAAAGAATATTCTCGTCAAAGAATTATGAATATTGAAACTTTGATTACACTTTCAGAAATTATTAGGAATATAGTAGAATCACCAGTGCTAATTGCTCCTTCCCTTGACACTTATGGAAGGTTTAAAAAAATAATCATTATACCAAGAATATTCCATAGGGTGAGGATAAGAACAACTTTCAAACATTACCTTTAAAACTTGACTCTAAGCTCTGAGATGATCATGAATCTTTGAAAATTAATAGGATGTAAATTGAGGGAACATGAAGTGTAGCCTCAAAGAGTATCTTGAAGATAATGTTGGATAGGAATCTTCAGAATTTTGAGACAAAGTAAAAGACACCGAGAGATGATCACACAAAAAATCCTATTCTTAGTAAGTTCACAAACATGGATGGGGTTAATATTAATTCATCTTTGTATTCTAGTGATACCCCTAATAAAGACCTGTCAAACAATAAAGAGAACCCAGAGTCTGATGATGAAAAAATAAGGGAAGAAGTAAATATAAAAGCAAATTATATAGGGGAAACAGTAACTGAGGATTTAATGGAACAATTTTTAGATGAAATCTATGATTTGGAAGAAGTATAACATTAGAAGAGCTCATAGGTGATGGAATCAACATTAATAGTACCACCCTAGAAGGATGTGTAGAAGAGTTGTTAATAAATCTAGAGGAAATAGAATCACAAGAGCAGGACTCTCTAGGTATTTCTCAACTTCAGGAAAGTAGGAAAACCTCAGATTGTGTGAAAAAAGAAATGAAAAGAGGAAGAAAGCCCAATATAGAATTAAGAAGCTTAAGAGGGGAAGCTTTAGGATAGGTCAAAATCACATCTATTTTGAATGCAGGGAAGGGGAAGAGCCTTCCCAAGGAGCCACGAATGTCCTTTCATGGAATGTTAGGCGCATGAATGCCCCTAACAAGCAGTGTCTGATCAGATGCTGTATCAAAATTCATAATCCAGTGATCATGTTAACATAAGAGACTAAGCTAGATCAAATAGAATTAGGAAATTTCAAAAATAAATTAGGATTGAGGGAAATGGAAGCCTCGCCGGCTAATGGAACATCTGGTGGCTTGGCCATCATTTGGGATCCTTGGAGTACATCAATTAACATTATAGAAAAAAGACAATTTTGGATGAGTGGAACAGTTAGAAACTTTAGACTTAATCTGACCTTTAATCTGATAAATGTATATGGACCCATTCAAAATAAAGATAAACTTTTAGTCTGGAAAGAGATTGAATTGTATCTTGAACAGAAAAAGGACACACTCTATTTTCTAGGAGGTGATTTCAATGTGATAACAAAAAAATTTGAGAAGAAAGGAGGAGCGAACTCCCTTCCACCAACTTCTAAAGACTTTACACATTGGAGGGATCATAACTCTCTCCTTGAAATTCCAATAGAGGAAAACTCCTTCATTTGGAACAATAGAAGACTAGGTTTTTGCAACATTGAAAAGAAATTAGATAGATTCTTTCTTAAAGGTAGTTTGACAAATTTTTTATATTTCACTATCAACTAACATCCTTTCATTATCTGGTTCGGATCACTATCTGATACTTCTCATCATCTTAACACCATCTAAGCCAAAAAAGTGTGCCTTCAAATTCGAACAAGCATGGTTAAGGGATCCAAACATCCTAACACTGATTGAATCTTGGTGGTCAAAGCCCAAGATATTAGGCTCTAAAATTTTTACATTAGTAAACAAACTAAAGTGGATTAAAAGGAAATTGTTAGAATGGAGCGCATCTAAGTTTGGCAACATCTTTGAAAAAAACTAGAGCTAGAATCAGAATTGGGAGAAGTTAATTCTCAGGTTATCAAGGATGGAGAAAATGATGATTTGTATCATATGGAGAAGAATTTACTGAAGGAATATGAAGCAATACTAGCAAGAGAAGAATTTTTTTGGAAACAAAAATCAAGAGAAGCTTGGTTAGAAGTAGGAGATAGAAATTCTAAATTCTTTCATAATAGTACCAAACAAAGAAGGAACACTAATAGGATTTCTTATATTGTTAATGATAAGGGTGATACCATAGAAGATTCTAAAGGTATAGCAGAGGAATTAGTAAACTACCTTGAAAACATTTTAAATAACAAAGAATCATTGAATCTAGGATGTCAAGCTGAACTTCTGAAAAATATACCTAATGTCATATCTAAACAACAAAACCAAATCTTAAATGGGAAATTCACCACGGATGAGATTCATCATGCCTTAATGCAAATGAATCCAAAAAAATCTCCAGGAGCAGATGACTTCTCGACTATTTTTTTCCAAAAGTGCTAGCACTTTATCGGAAAGGAGGTTACGGATGCCCTAGAAGGGTTAGGAACTCAGGAAAAATACTTAAAGAAGTAAACAACACCTTTTTTTCTCTCGTCCCCAAAAAAGAGAAACCTTCTAGCCTCAATGATTTTAGACCAATAGCACTATGTAATACATTGTATAAACTGCTCACCAAAACACTAGCCCTTAGACTTCAAAAACTTCTCCCCCTAATCATCAGTGAAGAATAGAGAGGTTTTGTCCCTGGGAAATCCATCTTTGATGGGGTAATCATAGCTCAAGAAGGAATACATTCTATCCTCAAAATAATAACCCAAGTATGCTTATTAAATTGGACATAAAAAAAGCATATGGAAAAATAGATTGGAGATTTCTATGTAAATGCATGGAAGCCTTTGGCTTTGCTAAAAGCTGAATAAACCTAGTTTTTGAATGCATTTCCACCCCTATGATCTCAATTTTAGTGAATCGGATCCCAGAAGGTTTTTTTGGCATCTCCAGAGGCCTTAGACAAGGGGATCTCATCTCCCCATTTCTATTCATAATCATGGCAGAAGCTCTAGGTAGAGCAATTTCAAAAGAAAATGAATGTGGGGAAATTGAAGGAATTTCCATTATCGGTGACTTAGACCCTACCACTCACAAACATTTTGTCGATGATACTCTTCTATACGGAGCTAGTGATAGAATGGAGGCGAATGCCTTGAAGAGGGTCCTGAGGACTTCTTCATTGTCTTCAGGATAAGAAATTAATCTGGACAAATCAGACATCTTCTTCTTCAATACCAATTTAGCAACTGAAAGAGATATCTACAAGATCCTCAATTTTAAACACGGTAAGCTTCCCTATAAATATATAGGCCTTCCCTTAGTTGAGGACAATAGAGCTATGGACATATGGGATCTCATCATTGACAAGATCAAAAAAAAAATGAGCTCTTGGAAAGGGAGATGGCTGTCCTCTACTGGTAGAACCACCTTGGTAAGGTCAGTTTTGGCAGCCATGCCAACCTATCATCTATCATGTATGCACCTTCCTTCAAATAAAAGATTAGAAATTACCAAGCACCTAAGAATGCTTTTATGGCAGGGAAGCAATGAAAATAAGAAAATTCCCTTAATGTCATGTGATAATATTTACAAACCAAAAGAGGAAGGTGGGGTGGGTCTTAGAAACTTAGGGGACCAAGGTAGTGCCCTAGGAGCCAAACTACTATAGAGACTCTTTAGAAATCCAGAAGCTAAATGGGCTAAGATTCTCATCCATAAATATTTGAAAGACCATTCCCCCATTAAAATCATTAGAGAATCTAATCCTCCTAAAGGATCGAGAATATGGGATTTTATGATGAAATGTAGGCATATCATATGGGAAAAGTAACATGGTGTCTAGGGTCAGGGGAGGAGATTTTGTTTTGGGATGATTCATGGGGAGGTTATGAAATTATATCCAAGAAGTTGAATAACCCTTCCCTCACTAATCTATTAAAGCAGAAGAATGGCATCTTTCTAAAAGACTACACAACTTTCAATGGGGATAATTCGGTCTGGAAATCCTTAAATAATTTTGGGATTTCATCTTCATGAGAAGCAGCAGTCATGGATATTCTAGAAAATAGAAAGATTTCTTTAAACAACTCTAAATATTCACTAGTTTCGGATAGATCTAAGTCCAGAGAATACAATACTAAGGATGGGTATAAGCTCATTGTCTAGAATCATAAGAGACCCAAAACTACTTTACCTATCCACCTTTGTTGGTGCAAGGAGTGTTCTCTGAAAGCTGGATTCTTCTCATGGCTAAACATGAATTATAGACTCTTAACCATGGATAGATTTAAGAAACTTAGCTTCTATGGTCCCAGTAGATGTCCTATTTGTGAAAAGAGAGAATAAGATATTGACCATCTTTTTGTTAATTTCTCTTAAATACAAATTAGTGCTGGAATTGGTTTCTAGGCAACTTGGGATGGTCTTCAGCCTTTCCTCATTCCCTCAGTGCAATGCTGCAAGCATGGCCAAAATATAGGAAATTTTTCCCTCTATTTTAATATAGGAAATTTGGAAAGAACATAATAGAAGAATTTTCAAGGATGAAAAACTAGAATGGAAATAGCTATGCAATAAAATAGAAGCCACAATCATAGAAAATATGAATTGTAGGACAACCAAAAACCTAAAAACTAATCTCAATATGAGTCATTGGGATGGTAAAATGAGGGGAAAATGGGTGGGCCTAGCCCTCCCTCCTTTTATAGGTTCTAATTCACAAAATAAAACATCAAAGAGAGACGAATGGAAATGGAAACCTCTAAGAGATGGTTGGTACAAGATAAACTTTGATGGGGCCTCCAAGGGCAACCTCGGGAATGCAGGCATTGGTTGCTACATTCATAATCAAGTTGGAGAAGAATTAGTAGTAATTGTAGCTCCTATTGGAATTGAAACAAATAACTAGGCGGAACTTCACACTTTAGTCAAAGGCCTTCAAAAAAGTGCCTCCTTGAGATTAAAGAAATTAGAAATAGAAGTGGATTTGTAAATCATCATTAATGCACTAAGGAAAGGTGAAACTCCTAACTATAAATTAAACTCCCTTCTCTCCCAAGTTGTGACTTTATGTGAAACCTTTCAAGAAGTCTCAATTAGTCATATTTATCGAGAAGGGAATAAGAGAGCAGATGAATTAGCTAATTTAGGGGCAGATGGGATTACTATGTCATAACAATAACTTCCACTCTTAGGCTAGAATTTCTAGTCCCAATAGCCTTCTTTAAGATGTAGAAAACATAGTTTAATTTTAGGTGGATGAAACCATTAATTCTTAACTAGGATCAACATGAATTAAGCGGACATCAGGGTATAGACTTCAATGGTATAGCCAGAGAATCCTTTAAGGAGGTAGCATCTGAACTAATTAAAATTTCACCTTCAATGAAAAGGCATTTTAAAATTTACCCTCGACATAGCCTGGGGAGGTAACCTTGGGATTGCAGGTATTGGCTGTAGCATACATTGAGGATGGGAAGGTAATTGTTACTAGAGCAGAGCCTATAGGGATGAAAACAAATAATTGGGTAGCACTCTCTTAATTGGACTAAGGTCTAAACAAATATCCATCCATGATCTACAATACCTTGAAATAGAAGGGGACTTTGCATTAATTATTTATATACTAAGGGTAGGGACAATTCCCAATTGGAGAATGAATACAACTCTAGTACAAACTTTAACCCTATGTAAAATTTTTTAATGAAATCTCCATCAATCACATTTATTGAGGAGGGTTCAGGAGAGTAGATGAATTGGCTATCTTAAGGATAGATATAGCCCGTCCTTCTTAAGAAAACCTCCCAAAACTCACTTCTTGGACCCATTCATTAGAATTCTAAGATTGGTTACCTAGGAAATTAGTTCTTAATTAGCTCTTTAGTTCGATAGAAACACTCGTGGACTTAGCAGGATTATTGCTTCTCAATTTTAAGCCTCATTATAGTTCTTAACAGGGACTAAACCTTTTTAAAACATTTTTACCTTGTAGCTTTAGCATCTTTCCTATTAACTCACAATTATAGCTTTAGATTTAAAATCTTGCGAGCCTAAGTAGAGATTGAATTTTATGTAGAATAATCTCATTTCATTAGTTAAAAGAAATAAAAAGATTTCACCCACATATAAAAATACTCAACTAGGCACTGCCATCTTAGGTAAAGATCCCTCTGTAATAATTATATACAATTATGCTCTCGTCACCTTTCTTAGCTCTAAGAACCAAGAACTATCTCCTAACTTAGATAAAATTGTGCAACAAATGTCTCTATGCAGAAAAGTATGCATTAATGATGATTTATACTGAATCATAATCTCACATGTCCCCTGCAATCACCTCATAATTAAGCCGAACTCACCAAGAGAATTTATCAGTTGTTTAGGGCTTAAAAGAGGAAATAGAATTGTTGTTTCTTTAACAATATTAAACAGGGATAGCTTCACTCTGAGTCTTTGAGCAACAATAGAGACTATAATAATTACCTTCCACACAAAGGAGAATCATCAAATGGCATTTTGAGGGACTGTGAGGCCAAAAAGATAGAACATAATCGTGAAGCCTTTATCGGACATGATTCACAGGGCTCTGATTAAAGGACTTAGTGAGGAGCATTTCAACAAGGATTTTACAGTACGGGTGAATGGAAATGTGATTAGACTTTTCATAGCATTAGCGACCTTTAATGGAACTGTTAAAGAGAGAGTCATTAGAGCAGCCAAAAAAATTCTTAAGGATAAATCTTTTCTAGGCCCGGAGAAAGTGGTTCATGACATTGACAAAGATCTCACCATTCCTTTTCTAGAATTGTATATGAAGATGGATATGGAGGCCCTTCCTTCTATCCCCAACTTCTAGAGGCTTCCAATTTTTTTCTTCAAGGATGAAGCTAAGTTTGACAAGGTATGGCCCTCAATGAGGAAAAATCTGGACTTCCTCATTGCCACAATGCTCAAGGAGGAAGTAGACCTTGATGAAGTCCTCGATTATTGGTGAGTAGAAGGGTTTGAAGTCCCAGTGGAAATGGATGAGGACTCATCAAGCAACATCAAGATTATAGCTCCTTCAGTTAAGAGATCCTCAAGGGATTACAAAGCAAAACAGCAGGAAATCAACATCTTGCAAAAGAAGGATGCCTCCTGGTGTTGCAATATCATTCATAAAGACTAGAAAGAAAGTAAGAATTAAGAATATAGATGATAGTATTTCTCTTTGAACGCTCAAAAATAGGTCCTTTTAAGTATGTAATTATGTTATTCTGGCACAATACTAGTTTAAAGTAAGGAAGACAATATCAGTGATGGACACCCTATGTTTTATATTTTCAAATGTTTATTCTAATTCTAGCATGGTACTTATTATATTCTCGCAGGTTAGTCCCTAGATCTTTATTTTATCCCATGCGTCTAGTTCTTTAATTATGCATTTAAGGAGCTGTATAAGGTCACCTAATCCTCTGCTACTGAATTTTTAACTGTCCATTAGGAAGAAACCCTATAATCTATCTAGGCGATTATTTACTATTGAGATAAAGTACCACAATAATAAGAAAAGGCTAACCCTTTATTAGTTTAATCAAATGCTTCTCTTTAATTAGAACACTAATTCCAACTAAAACTAAAACAGGCCTGGGAACCTTAATAAATTTTGTAGTTCCTCATTACTTAATCTTTGAAAGGATAAACATGTTATTTAATAGGTTAGTTCTAAGCTTCCTAATCAATAAATTAAAACTTAAGAAAGACTTATTGATAGAAGAGTATGCTATCTCTTGAAATAAGTGAGCTTCTCAATGAATATGTTTGTCTCTTAGAATATTAAGAAATACTTATCAATGGTCAAATAAAATAATAATTGATGATTTTTATTCAACTATTTAGATATGTTAGATACTCTAACCCTAGTATAAGAAGGGAAATGGATGCATATGGTTTGCCTATAGATAATAAATATGAACTCACCATTCATATTTTCAATCCTAGAACCATTATTATGTTATCTTCCATGAGGGACTCAAATGAATATCTCATAAGAATAGATAGATGGGAAACTATTTGAAATTATCTGACTTCCCTCTATAACCTAGATTGTCTTAAAAACCCAACCATGCTTGGTAACAATGATTTCAACTTCTTAAATCTTATGAAAACCATACCTAGGATATTTAGAACTTCTGGGACCCCTTTAAGATAGAAGAGAAGGGGAATTGCTAATATCCTGCTGGTGGAGTTCTAGGTCACTTAAGTATTAAGGATCTCACCTTATAATTTCATGATGTATCCTTAGCATCAGCCTGGTTTATTCTCAAAAGAGCTTCACCAGGGAGGACATTTCTCCTTGTCCCCTAAACATACCTAGTTTGGATGATGAACAAAGTATAGGAAGATTTTGTAGACTTGCTCTGGTACCTTTTCTTCAACGGCATAAGCTAAATATTTACTCGCAGATTTGTTTTAAAATTTTAACTCACTAGCATGCTTCAGATTAGAAGATCAATGCCCAAAGGTAATTTTATCTCCCTTGTTTTGGTTTGTTTCTCAACTGGCAATGCCATTTATAGGATTGCACTATTAAGTTAGATTTTACTCTTCCTTCTTTTTTGAGTATCCTTTACCTTCATACATAATTTGGTCTAAATTGACATATGCTCACTAATTAGTATATAGATCTTTCCGAAAAGACACCATCATAAATTATTCCTTGTATTGAGTATTTCACTGAATAACTAGGCTTCTTCAAGTTCTAGTATAAGTTAGGTAGGGGAAAAATGATAAGTCTAAAACTTTGTCATATTGCATCTAAAGAACCACTTCCTAGAATGTTTCATAAATACGCACATATATTTGTAAGCAATATCATAGTTTAGCATTAAAAACTATAGCTTAGTTATTTCAGAATTATAAATATACATTAATACAAAATGTATTTTGAAATATATATAGATAATCATTATAGGTTTTATTTGGGTCTTTGTCAGCAAAAATCAGTCAAACTTTAGTGGAATTGGACTGTCATTTTAGGAAAACATTAAATTAAATGTCAGTGGAGGTAAGCGCAAAGAATTTAAAATCATCCTTAGGAGATAAAAGATGCAACAAAGAGTTTTCTATCGCTATTCCACCAACATTTTTTTTCACCTTCGACAAACGTCACCAAGAAACTTGATATATAGAGGTGAGGTTCTCCCATTCACCACAACATCTCCTCAAGAAAATGGTGACACCAATAAAATTGAGATGCTCAAACAAGAAAACAACCTTTGAAGGGACAATTTCATTGAAAAGAGTCAAGAAAATTCTATTGATTAAATATAATATTATATTAAGGGAAGTTTTGGTTGTCCTAAGTGAGGAATTCTTAGGAAACACTAATAGACATAGGGTCAACTCAGATATTCTGGCTATGTTTATAGCCTTAGCTCTATAGGTGGAGTCTTATGTAAAAGCTATTGGAAATATCTATAGAAGAGTATTCAAGAAAAATTATTTAGTGGGTTTAAACAAAGTGCTTAATAATATTTGAATGGATTTATCCATTCCAAGAACCAAAGATTATAAAAGAAGAATTGTCAACCAGGGCTATGTCTCTACATTTCCTATTCTAGAGATGGAAGATTGGGACTGATATTTAGAAGAAACCCCATCCAAAAGAAGGAACTTGGATTTCCTTCTATATTTCACCCATGTTAGATCTCCTCCATATGGGAACTGGATGACTGAATTTATCACAGATGATGACATTAGGTTGAAGCTAGTGAAGGAAGATAAAGCATTGACAATGTCATCAGAGTCCTCAAATAGATCCTAAACAAGTCATCCTACCATAAAGGACTCTTAGGAATGGGAACACTGAGAGGGGGGGTGAATTAGTGTTTACTATATTTTAACTTTTCTCTTAATATTTAAACTAAACTTATTTTCTTAAGTAATGAAATGAACATCCACATAAACATGAAACATGAAATAAACACATAACACCAATATGGTTATGGGGAAACCCAAATAGGTAAAAACCCAGGTGGGAATTGACACCCACTAATATTATGTACTAGTGTTTTATGATCCTTGTTAGAAGATCCTTAATCCTGTTAGGAGTTTCTTTACAATGTATTAAGTATAGTTGACCTTGTCAAGGGTCGAACCCTATTAGGATTCTTTTACAATAGTCCCTGTTAGGGGAGTAGACACACTATCCTAGAGCTCGCTTCTCAAGTGGTGAAGGCTACAATCCTTAGATCTCAGACACACACTATATCTACTGGATGAATTGTTACTGTGACACTACTTGTCAGATCAGTTCCCTTGATGCACTGATGCTTTGACCTCTTGCAAAACTCTAATACATCTTAATGTCTCTTCACACACTTATGCTTTTCTTAACACAACTCTCTTTCAACTTCCATAACAATTATAATGGATGCATCTCATATTTATATGCACATACAAAATAAACAACTAGGTCAGCCCTTAAACCTATTACATACAATGCTTCTAATTGAATTGGCTCAAGCATGTTTAAAAAAATATATACATACATGTTGAAAACCTAATTACAATAGGTTCATAGCCTTTACATCATTATAATATGATTGCAACTCAAAATGATAATAGTCGGCTGCTTACTTTGTTCTTCACTAGCACACACTGGCTGTGCAACTTCAACCACCTGTATCTTTCTCATACTTGCATATCTGATTATGCGCTCATAGAATAAGCATGAAAAAAGTCTAACCAAATTAAATTTTAGGGCACACATCATAACTTGGTCTTATGCACATGCGCTTATGCTCTGAGCTTCAGGAACTCTGTATACTATCCAGTCTTCAACACTTAGTCAATTTCTGATCTTTACATCAAGTGCCCTGACTCTAAAATTCTATATGACTTTGTCACCATAATGAAAACACTATATTAAGTAATATACACCATTATAGCCAAGTTTCCAAAAATCTCCCCCTTTGTCATTGATGGCAACAAAGGGATATGGCTCGGTTGCTAACTGTCCCTTAATACAATTTTTTTTTGTCTTATATACAAACTTCTATCTTATAACTCCCTATACATATCTGTAATCCATATTCTACACATACTCCCCCTTTGACATTAATGACAAATTTATGTAAAAAATTGAATCTACAAAAACTTACTATGATAGTACATCCAGATATCCAATCTGCAAATTTTGGATCTCCTTCTTCCAAAATGTCATCAGAGAATTCATAATCTGTAGATGGGCACATAAAGCATACTGAAGCTTTTCCATCTTCTCTAGATTAGTGCTAGGACCTTGATCATATCTCACCATAGTGGCATCAATCTCCTTGATATTCTGATTTAGTATGTCTAATGGGGGCGCAAGAGCATTCCTTAGCTGAGTCTACCTAGCTCTTATCTTGGACATCTCTTTTTCTGCTTTCTCAATTTTATCAATTTGTCCTTGGTAGACATTGTTGCACATGTTCACATCAACAGATGGATCTTCCATTGATTTTTTTATTCTATCTATCATAGCTTCACCTTCTTGAATCTTCTTGTACATATCACTAGTTAACTTGTCTTGGTTCATGGATTATGCAATGATTTTTCTTCCCTTTGCTCCAAATTCCTTCAGGGGTGCTTGACCTATTAGTAATAGTCCCAAGAGATAACTAAGAAGGGGGGGGGGGGGGTGGTGGGGTGAACCATTTATCTACAAGTTTCAATTCTTTATCCAATTAAGTATATTTAAACATAAAGCATAAACACAATGAAAGAACACTTGAACACAACACCAATATTTTGGTTACGGGGAAACCCAAATAGGTAAAAACCGTGGTGGGACTTGATACCCACAAATATTCTGTACTACTATATCATGATCCTTCCTAGAAGATCCTTTACCCTGTTAGGAATAGCTTTACAATATATTAAGTATAGTAGACCTATTTAAGGGTTGGAACCTATTAGGAGTCTTTTACAATTGTCCCTGTTAGGGGAGAGGATGCACTGTCTGAGAGCTCACTGTTCAAATGGGCGAAGGCTACAACCTTTTGAATAAAATATATACACTATATCTAGATCTTGGTGAATTGCGCTTTGACCTGCTACCTGGATCAGTTCCTATGAATAGCATAAGTACTTTACCTTGTCACATAGACCTTCTTCTGATGGCTCAACACTTTGCACACTCTGATCTGCTCTTCTTAATCAACTGTGAATCACACTCTAGCAATCACAAATGACTACCTCTAAATATCTTTCATCCAAATGATATAATCAAGTTGACCTATTAGAACCACTTTGAAATCATATTAGAGAAACCATAATAAACTCCAACAAACATTTTGTTGGCTCTATTATGCACTCAACTCATTCTGGGACCTGTCTAATAAAATAAATGTAGATGCACGCTACACATTGTCAGCTCTACCAAAACAACTGTAACTTTCTCTATAAGCTAAATGAACTCATGTGATCTTAACCAAATATCAATAAAACTTCTCCAACCTTAACTCCAAGGGTGCATACCATCAAGATAGGTGCAACTCAAGAACCAAAAAAAGCTCTGTCGGCTCTTCTGAACAAACATAGGAAACTGCTACTAGAGAATAGCGACTGCATAACTTCACTTGCATTCATCAGCAGACTATGCGTCCATAATTGAAACATCAATAAAATGTCTTCAACATATATCCAAGGTTGCATGCCCATAGGACAACTATATGGACAACCATACACAGAACATTGTCTATTACTCTGTCAGGAACACTGCTGACACCAACTGCAATATAACTATCTGTACTAATAGTTAACCTCTGTGCCCATGATATCATGCTGATATCATGTCCATGCTACATATACTAAAAGCTTACTATATAAGACTTCCATGCATGCTACTTTCCATATGTTGTCATCAATGACAAACATATAGTTAGTACTGACCTGCTGGTGAATCTCCCCCTTTGGCATTGATGGCAACATCTAGAATAAAAAACCATTATTAACTCAAATGAACATTTCTTTTATAACATTATCCATTTCCTCTTCAAAACTCTCCCAAAGATGAATCCTCCATCTACAGCAATATTTTCTAATATTCTCCATTTCCTCAACTGTACTGCTGTCATAACTGAATGTTGCTCCCCCTTAGTATATTACTCCTCTTTTTATTTCTATTTTTCATGACTCTATATATACTCCCCCTTTGACATCAATAGAAAAGGGTGCCATTCATTGTAAGCACCATTACTACTCCTGAGGTAGAGTAGTCAAACTTCCACCAGTCCCAAAGGACTGATGCCTTTCCTTCTTTCTTCTAAGTAGAAACAGGGAAGGGAATGATTCCCAACTTATCCTTGAGATACTCAAAAGTATCCTTAGGCAAGAGCTTTGTGAATATATCTGCCAACTATTCTTTGGTACTCACATAGTCCAACTTGACTTCTTTCTCTACCACTTTCTCTCTTAGGAAGTGATACTTAATCTCAATGTGCTTTGTCTTTGCATGCATTACAGGGTTCTTTGACATATTGATAGTGCTAGTGTTATCACAGTGAATAACAATAGGATAATCAATCTGAATCCTAAAATCCTTTATCATTTTCTTGATCCAAACAATTGTAGAACAATTCAAGGCTACTGCAACATACTCTGCTTCTGTTGTTGACTGAGAAATACAATTTTGTTTCTTTCTTGTCCAAGTGACAAGTCTATCACCAAGAAACACTTCTCCACCTAAAGTACTCTTTCTGTCATCAACACATCCTGCCCAATCTACATCAGTGTACACATGAAGCTCAACATTTTCTAAATTAGGATACCATAGACCATAATCTATAGTGCCCTTCAAGTATCTGAATATTCTTTTTACTTCCATGAGGTGACTTTGTTTAGGCTCTATTGCAAATCTTCCAGCTATGCCAACTGCATTGGAAATATTAGGTCTAGTCTAAGTAAGATATATGAGTTTACCAATCATAGACTTATACAATGTTATATCTACTACTATTGAGTCATCTTCTTTTGTAAGCTTGCATTGAGTGATCATAGGAGTTCCTACTAGCTTGCAATCATCCATCTTGAATTTCTTCAGTATCTCTTTCACATACTTTGATTAGTTAATGAAAATTCCTTTTTCTGTCTGCTGCACATTTAGTCCCAAAAATTTCTTGATAGGACCATTCATACTCTTCTCAAACTCATTCTGCATTTCTTTGGCAAATTCAGCACTGAGTTTGTCATTACCTCCAAAGATAATGTCATCAACAAATATAGCTACAAGAAGCAAACCTTCAGATGTCTCTCTAATGAATATATTACAATCCGCTTCTCCTTTCTTTAATCTAATCTTTTTTAAGTATCCATCTAGTCTCTCATACCATGCTCTAGGGGCTTGCTTAAGTCCATAGAGGGCTTTCGTCAATCTGCATACCATATCCTCTTCTGATATCTCTGCACCATTGTTCCTGATTCCAGCAACTGCTTCATTAATCCTCTGATTGTAAGCTCTAATGTTTTGTTCAGACAGCATCTCTAATGCATTGTATCTTTTCTTCCATGTCTTTCTGCATGCATCCTTCACTTGTTTGTCTCCTTCAAGTGTGTCTTCTAGGTGCTTCCATATTTTGTGGGTTGTATCTACCTTTTTTACTTCTAAAAATTCACCATCAAATAGGGCATTGATAAGGGCTTCTTTAGCAATAGCATTATAATGAAACAATTCCTTTTGTGCGTCAGTAGCATCATCTTTTCCAAGGTCTTCTAAGGTAGGAATCTTGGCTGCTTTTATGGTTACATTAAAAACTTCAAAAGCAATACACTGCAAATGGGTTACCATCTTATTCTTCTAGTCAAGATAATTCCTCTCCATCAAACTTAGGAATTTCTTTCCTAAAGTATGCCATCTGATCAACCTCAAGTTGTTAAACTTTCTCTCCGAGGCACTTGGCTCTGATACCAATTGTTAGGAATAGTCCCAAGAGATAACTGAGAGGGGGGGGGGGTGAATCAGTTATATACAAGTTTCAATTCTTTATCTAATTAAGTATACT
Source organism: Chamaecyparis obtusa (assembly GCA_027943335.1). Lineage (NCBI taxonomy): Eukaryota > Viridiplantae > Streptophyta > Pinopsida > Cupressales > Cupressaceae > Chamaecyparis > Chamaecyparis obtusa. The sequence goes on from BSBK01012625.1 coordinate 88,026, forward strand.
TAAACATAAAGCATAAACATAATGAAAGAACACTTGAACACAGCACCAATATTTTGATTAGAGGGAAACCCAAATAGGTAAAAACCATGGTGGGACTTGATACCCACTAATATTCTATACTAGTATATAATGATCCTTGCTAGAATATCCTTCAACCTCTTAGGAGTAGCTTTAAAATATATTAAGTATAGTAGACCTGGCTAAGGGTTAGACCCTATTAGGAGTCTTTTAAAATTGTCCCTATTAGGGGAGAGGATGCACTGTCCGAGAGCTCACTGCTCAAATGGGCAAAGGCTACAACCTTCTGAATAACAAATATACACTATATCTATATCTTGGTGAACTACGCTTTGACCTACTATCTAGATCAGTTCAAATGAATAGAACAAGTACTTTACTTGGTCACATAGACCTTCTTCTAATGGCTCAACACTTTGCACACTCTTCTTTGCTCCGCTTAATCAACCATGAACCACACTGCAACAATCACAAATGACTGCCTATAAATATCTTTCCTCCAAATGATATAATCAAGTTGGCCTATTAGAACCACCTTTAAATAATATTAGAGAAACCATAATAAACTCCAACAAACATTCTATTGGCTCTAATATGCACGCAACTCATTCTAGGACCTATCTAATAAAATAAATATAGATGCATGCTACACACTGGTAGCTCTACCAAAACAACTCTAACTTTCTCTGTAAGCTGAATTAACTCATGCACTCTTAAAAAAACATCAATAAAACTTCTCCAAGCTCAACTCCAAGGGCTCATACCATCAAGATAGGCACAACTCAAGAACCAATAAAATCTCTATCGGCTCTTCTGAACAAACACGTGAAACTGCTACTAGCAAATAGTGACTGCATAACTTCACTTGCATTCATCATCAGACTATGCATCCATAACTAAAACATCACTAACATTTCTTCAACATATATCCAAGGGTGCATGCCCATAGGACAACTGTATAGACAACTATACACAAAACATTGTCTGTTACTCTTTTAGGAACACTGTTGATACCAACTGCAATATAACTATCTATACTAGCAGTTAACCTCTGCACCCATGATATCATGTTGATATCATGTCCATGCTACATATACTAAAATATTATTGTATTTGACTTCCATGCATGCTACCATCCATATATTGTCATCAATGACAAACATACAATCAGTACTGGCCTGCTGGCAAATATCCAACATGACCAGCCTTTAGTGAGCTTAGCTCATTGCATAGTTGCTGACAAATTCATTAAGACTTTTCTTCATGCATTTCTCCTCTTCTAATAAGGATGTAGATTCTTCTAGGATAGTGAAGTTACCCTTGAAATGTGAAATCACTAAACTGACATCATTAACTGAGTGTACTTTGCACACTTTCTTGTTTGTTGGTAACAAACTGTTCAAGATGTTCACTGATTCTATAAGGAGGGGATTCCTCATCACTTGTTTCTCCTTGGAATTCTCCATAGCTAGGACACTGAACTTAATCAAGTCTTGTTCTCCCCATGAGTCCAAACTAGTTGTGTCAGGTGTCAAACTTGACAACAATGCTACTGAAGGAGTGATGGGAGTGCTATCTATCACTTCTTGTTTTACCTTGAGTAGTTCAATTGATGGTTCATTTATCTCTGCTTCTTTTTCTTGTTCTTTCTTCTCTTTCATTTTTTCTTCTTCTTTTTCTATTTTTTTCTTTTTCTTTCTCATCTATTATATCTTCAATCAATACTTCATCTTGATGAGTGGGAGGTGTGTTGTTGGATAAATTTTTAGCTTCTTGTGTGCTCACAAAAGCTTCTTCAAACTTCTCCAAGTTAGTATCTGTGGCCGCCATTTCTATTTCAATATTATCAATGAAGATTGAGTCATATTTTGGTGTCTCTAGTATGGACATACAAGGAGTATCATCAGCTTTACCCTTTTGTTCATCAGATTTTTCTGTCTTTACCTTCTTTAACTTGCGATCATTCAATTTTTCCTTTGTTGCATCTGCAGTCTTTAGTTCCAAAGAAATATTTTTTTCCCTTTCCTTTTCTAGGTCTTCTTGAGAAACTCCATTTATTCTCAATATTTCTAAGGTCACTTTAGCAACCTATCTTTTCATTGCTGCACTATTTAATACTGCATCAACTTCTCTAGTTTTCTCCTCATAGGTTCCCCATCTTAGCTCATTAGGATCTTTAGGTGCTGCTAATAGGACTTGAGGATAAGCTTCTAAAACTTGTTCATCTACTTCATATCCAAGTGAATGAATCCACTTTTTTTCTTGGTTCCACTGCCTCCATGCATGTTATGTCTATCTCAACCATGAAACAAATGGTATCCTTGTATTTCTCAACATTGTTTTCTGGTATCTTGTACCTCATCTACATTTTGACCCTGAATTTCTTCAACTCTAGAGTCATATAATCTCTTAGACTACTCCCTGTAGATGCCTTGAAAGATATCTAAGGCATGGTGGGAATGGATTTGTCTAGATACAAATCAGATTCTTTTCCTACAATGTGAAAGTACATATAGATGATCAAAGACCCAAATCTGAATATTTTGATCTTATCAAGCTTGATTGCCTTAGTGTTATCAATCAGCTGTGCGCACAAGATTTCACATAGGTTGAACTCTCCATTCTCTTTGAAAATCCTTATGGTTGCAAGAATTATGGCCACAGATACACTATTCACTCTACTAGTGTGTTGAAATCTGTATCCAAGTATCATAGACATTAATTTGATGTCATTTTACTCTATAGGCTCTATGGTCATACCACGCCTATCACTGCTTAATTTGCAAGTCTTCTCAACAATCTTCCTCACATCTTTACCCATTGGAAGGATGATGCCTATCTTTGAGAGGCCTGTTATCTCATGAATTAGGTCACCAATAATTCTAACCGATACTTCACCTATCCAAAATAGGTCATCATGAATCCCGCTTAATAGAATCTTGATCCATTCTAATTTATAGAACTCATATGCTATAGCATATTCAATCATAGGATGATTCTCCCATCATGCATACTCATCCTAGAAGGTTTTGTCTAGTTTCAACATAGTTTCTATGTGCACCCTTAATCTGTCCAATCCTACTAGTTCTTTCTTATAGTAGATGTATGCCCTAATGTCCTTGACTTGCATAACTCCCATAGGCATATGGGAAAATGACCCTTCTAGGTCATCTAGTGTAGATTTAAATGGATGCCTCTTAAACACATATATTTTCTTCTTATAAAATCAAATACTATAGGAGTGGCCATCACTTACTTGTATAGTGTTGTCTCAAAGGTTTCCAAGAGATTCTAAATCGGTGCAATGAGCTAGGGTTTTCACAATAGATCAATTGCACAACAAATCACTTGATGAATCAAACTACAATACTTCTCAATCAAATGCAAAGACTTATCTACTCTTCAATCACTCTTAATTTGAATGCAATGAGAGATCTTCTAACTTCTATGCACTTTAAAGTAGAATTTCTACCATTAATCCTTGTCACGTAAACTAGGCTGTCACTTAGACATTTCCAACATTTGTTCTGCAAATAGTCAGCATGTGCGTTCTTGCATGAAGGTTCCTCTAGTCTTCAAAGGTTTAAGTCCAAAGGTGCATACTCTAAGAGTGAGTATACTAGCCATGAAGGGGTCTAGAGCTAAATTAGCTCCCTTTATAACCCTAAGGGCCATTCATCCAGATGTAGAGGGTGTGTCCACTGGGGATGCATCCAATAAATATTCATCAATCTCATCCTTCTTTTCTTCTAACCAAATCAAGCTCACATCCTCTAAGGCTTTCAAAAAATTAACTTCTCCTGCAGGATCCAAAACAGGTTCTTCAGGATTTTTAGGGCTTCCTTGACCTTGTGTCCTTGATCTGCAAAGCTTTGAGATGTGTCTGGCCTTGTTACAAGAGTGAAAAATGACTGGAGGTCTTATATTCCTTGGTGCATTGACATGAGTCACCATTTTACATTGTCTAGGTAAGTAACCATTATAGTTACATATCTGACATGTAACGTTCTGAGAACTTCTAATATTTGACTTATTCTGATTTCTCTGATTATACTAGGTCTTATTTTTATGACTTATCTTATAATTCATAGCTTTATGACCAAATTTATTGCATGAATAACAATGACCATTGAAAGGTCTTACCTCAGTATAGTTCCTGGCTATACGACCATGCTTGTTACATGCATAACAAGTGTGGTCTACTTGCTTGTGCTCATTCTTAGGTGGTTCAACAAGATCTTTAGTCTGACTTCCAACCTTCTTAGCATCTGAGGTATCTTCGGGTGCTTTCATTTTTGCTTGCATGTTGTCAATCTGATTTTGTGCTTCATTGAATCCAATACAACTCATATCTCCCTTGAGTCTTCTTGCATATAGCCAATATTCTATCAGATCAAAACTAGTGTGTAATTTATCAATATGATTCTTATCCTCTCTTAGATTAGATTCCAAGCTCTCCTTGTTGTTTCTAAGCTCCAAAATTTCCATGTTTTCTTGCCTTAATTCTTCATTGAGTTGAAGGTTTTCTTTGACCTGTTCTTCATAGGCATCCTGATTGTTAATCAGATTATCATCAAATTCTTTAAACTTTTCTTTTAGGGATGTATTTTCTTTATTCATCTTTTTGATCATTGTCCCTAGATCACTAGTAGAGCATTGTTTCAAATCCTTTCTTAGCCTTTTGATGACTAATTGAGCATCACTGATTCTTTCTCTTTAGATGTATCATTTCTTCTTTATCCATGATCTCTTCAAGTGGTTAAACTTCTTTGCTAAGGACTAGAGATTTGATACCAATTGTTAGGAATGGGAACACTAAGAGCAGGGGGGGTGAATCAGTGCTCACTGTATTTTAACTTTTCTCTTAATCTATAAACTAAAATTCTTTGCTAAAGTAATGAAATGAATATCCACATAAACATGAAACATGAAATCAACACATAATACCAATATGGCTACGGGGAAACCCAAATAGGTAAAAAACCCAGTGGGAATTGACACCCACTAATATTTTGCACTAGTGTTTTATGATCCTTGTTAGAAGATCCTTAACCCTATTAGGAGTTGCTTTACAATGCATTAAGTAAAATAGAGCTTGTCAAGGGTCAGACCTTGTTAGGAGTCTTTTACAATAGTCCTTGTTAGGGGAGTGGATGCACTATCCTAGCGCTCACTGCTCAAGTGATGAAGGATACAACCTTCAGATCTCAGATACACACTATATCTACTGGATGAACTATTACTATGACACTACTTGTCATATCAGTTCCCTTTTGCAAATCTCTAATACATCTTAATTTCTCTTTGCACACTTCTTCTCTGCTTAACACAAATCACTTTTAATTTCCATAACAATTATAATGGGTGCATGCATCTCATATTTATATGTGCATACAAAATAAACAACTAGGTCGGTGCTTCAAACTATTACATACAACGCATCCAATTGAATTTTCTCAAGCATGTTTACAAACCAACATATATACATGTTAGAAATCTAATTAAAATAGGTGCATAGCATTTACATCATTAAAATATGACCGCAACTCAAAATGATAACAGTCGGATTCCTACTCTGTTCTTCACTGGCACACATTGGTTGTTCAACTTCAACTGCCTGTATCTTTCTCATACTTGCATATCTGATTATGTGCTCATATACTAAGCATGAATATAGTCTACCCAACTTAAATTCCAAGGTGCACATCATAAATAAGTTGTAAGCACATGCGCTTATCCTCTGAGCTTCATGAACTCTGTATATTGTCCAGTCTTCAACACTTAGCCGATTTTTTATCTTTACATAAAGTGCGCTGACTCCAAACTTCTATATGAATTTTTTGCCATAATGAAAACACTATATTAAGTCATATACACTAGTATAGCCAACTTTCCAACAAGGACATCTAAGGATCCTCCTCAAAACACTACATATTATTTCTAGATATATATCCTTTGTATTTGACCCTTCATATTGACGTTGATTTGTTGCTTCATACCTCTTTTTGTTACTATAATAAAGATTAAGGCCGAACTTCAATGTTGAAAACATTCCCCCTCAGTTCAAGGCTACACTTAAGAGGGAAACCATAAAAATTCTAAAAGATGTTTCTATCTAAATGTAAGCTTTAAACATTGATTTATTTGTGCCCTTCAACAATTAAGCTTACAGATGAAGGCCTGTAGCAGAATAATTTGGTGAAGATGGATACCAAGACTAAAATAAGTTAGTATGTAGCAATCTAGTGTAGATCTCTTGTCAAAGCTTAACCTCTTCTTTTAAGCTAAATGGCTCCTCCAGCAGAGGTTTTCTATTTTGAGGAAGATAGTTGTAACTTATTTCATGTTTACATTAAGATCATAATTGGCCAAAGTTAATAAAGAGGATGTTTTATGGAATCAATATATACCATCACAGATATTAAAAATATGCAAAACAATCATAGGCACTAAGGTTTTTTACGTTAAAAATACTAGGTGGTGTTTATGGATTTATCATCTCTCAACAATAAAAAGCTAACTACTAATATTTCAGAATAGAACTCCCAAGGGTAACCTATGAAGAAAGTGTATGTCTTATCAATAATTTTAGATGAAGGTTGAATTGGTTAATAAGTTGTATTGATCTGGTATTGAATTGGACATATATATAGAGATACATAGTAAGTATTGACATTCATACATATATATATATATATAATTCCTATTTTGTCCAATCAAGGCATCCTTTTCTACTTGTCTAATTTGATTCATTAGCATGGTAAATTTTTGTCTTATAAAGGAACACTATATGATGGAGATTATTCTTTAAATTTAACAGAACTTATCGATTTGGGATAGTTGTATATTTGGGATAGTAGTAAATTTTTCATAACGGCCTTAATTACTTAACAAAGAATCATTAGGGAAAGTCAGCATCTGAAAAGTTTAGGATATTAAGGAATCTGAACACACCTATAGCCTTTTAAGATAGTTAGGCTCAATCAAAAGAATCTTTACAGAGATAGTTGGTAGGAATGGCCTTAGCAATCCAACACCTAGTGAAATAATATTACTAATTTTGGGCAATTATTGTTTAAATAATAGACTCCATTCCTTTGGTTACTCAATGTCTTAAACAACCCAATATAAGAGAATCTGGTTACACCTGTGGCTTTTAGATAGTTTTTCAATGGATGGTGTCGTATTTCTTTCTTTTGCATCAATACTATAGATAATCTATTTCTTTATTGCAGATTGTTCTTTGAAATGCTAGCGCCAGATAAAATTTCCTTGACAACCGGTTATCTTGAAGTAGAAACATAGTGTATATCCATAGAATTCAGGTAAGAGATTACCAAGTAAATCCTATTTTCGTCCTAGACTGGTAATTCCTCTAAATGCCTTTTTCAGATCTCTTGAAGATTCTTCTTGGAAAGTTTAGAGTTCTGGGAGTACTGCCTTTGTTATCTTTAATCTTTTAGCTATCATTTTTATATTTGTGTGATTTTTCTGGTATTTATTTCCCATAGTCAATATATGATCCAGTTACTCTTAGTTAGCCTGGTAATGATGCCTAGATAGTATGGATAAGGACAATGCTTCTGTATTTATATTGACCTTCCGAGAAGGTTTATTTGGGATCAATTCATTTCTTACAATTATGCCTAACCATAATGTTCTCTCTATCCTAGGACAAGAATTACTTAAAATTGGTATGTACAATAATTAACTTTTCTTTTATTTGTAAGTGTGATATGAATCTCTTTAGATATAGCCTAGGCTCAAGATTAGCTAGATTAGCTAGAATGAATGTGTGTTTATTACAGGATGGGGTAGGCACATGTACTTCTTTCAAGAAAATAAATCTAAATCTTGGGTTCCTCTAAGAAAATTTTTACTTTAAAGTGCTTGCAAAAACTTAGTTTTGGTAACGATATGCTAACAAGGATCTTAGTAAAAATGTAGCCTTTTCAGGATAGGGAGATCAAGGGGCACCCTGAGGAGCTATCATTCAAAAGGAATTAAGTGTAACATCATTGGTAAGGAATTGAACATAGACAAAGGAGAAAAACCTAGAAGGAAGGTACTCCTATCCCACTAAAAGGATGTAGCGATATACAGTTTGTGACTCACCTTCAGAGATGATTCAGTTAAGATGATAATGAAATTTGTAATATATATAACTATCATGAAAATGTTATCGAAGGATATGCCCTTCTAAAAGTAGAATGTATTAGAATCCAGACTATCATCCTAGGCAATGCTGGAGGGTTTATCAACCCCTCTCTTCCCTACCAACACTTGCACTAAGCGGGGCTTTTTTGCATATCTGTTTATCCGCTTAATAAAATTTTGGCCTTGACCTTTTACCAAAAAAAATAATAAATAAATAAAAATTATTATCCTTGAATATTGTTTATTATTTATTTTAATTTAAATTAAAAAGCCCTATTTTAGTATATATTTCATAAAATATAAAATATTTAATTTACAAACTAAATTTTGTTTTTAAATATTCTAATTAATTTGACTTTTTTTTCATATTTTTAAATCTTAAAATATTTATTAAATATAACATATAAATCAAAAGAAGACATTTATACACCTAACAATTTTTTATATTAACTATAGAGAAATCAAATACAAAATTTAACGAAAGTTAAGCAGGTGAGGCCCAGCCTCAACCACCAAGAGTTCACAGAGTTAACAGAATATACATCAAGTAATTAAAGGATGTAATAAAAGACTAAAGAAGAACATAGTTGAGATCCTCAACCCAGGTAGTCCAACCACCTAGGCCTTCCATCCATAAAATACTTTTCTTTTCTTGAATTTGAGCCAACGTCTTAATTTGATAATCAGTCACGTTCCTGCTCTTGTGCACCTCCTTGGTAAGATTATTCAAGGTAGCTTCTAAATTAGAAAATTTATCCATATGGCTTCTCCAGTCAAAGCCATTCTTCAGCTCATAAACACACATTATAAAGTGACCAGCTTGGAGAAATCTCTTGAGCTTCTTCCTATCCAAAGTCATATTCACATTAACCTGTGAAATTTTTTTGAAATATGTGAAATTGTGAAAAAACTTAGTAAGGGATCTGGGAGAGTCTTGATACCTTTCTTCATTTCTACAATTCCAAATATGCCACAAAATGTTAAAAGATAGCATGTTCCATAAAATATTAGTATCATTTTTAGCACCATCAATAAAACCAGTAACAATTTCAAAAATATTAACCAAGGAAGGGTAGTAAACATCAAACATAGGCCAAATACTTTTGGCAAAAGAGAAATCAAAGAAGATATGCCTGGAAGTGTCGGGGAGACCACAAAATCCGCAAGTATCATTACTAATATAATATTTTTTCAAGGGGAGTCTATCTGGAAGGAGAAGCCATTTGAAACATTGGATTTTGGGCTCAATAAGAGACTTCCACAGTCTGTTTAAGTGCTTCTTCCACATATTAACATCTAACTTAGTATACCAAAGTTTGTTAATATGACGAATGATATCAATTTTGGCATCAATGACTTTGTATATATTTTTGGCCTTGATTGTTTCCACAATCGTACCATCGGGCCACTTGATTTTAAGGAATCTATGAGAGTCAACATGGCAGACCGTGGGTAGGTTATTAAAGGCTTTGACTATCATGTTATACGTATTCTTTTGGGAAAGAGGAATATTAAACTTAGTTCATAAATCCTCCTAGCTGATAAGGTTATCTTCCTCAAATAGGCAGAATAATTGAGATATTCGAAGGTTATTCAAAAATCTAGCCAAACATCATTGAGAGAGGGCGAGAGGTTTAATTACTAGCTGCAAGTTCCACCAAATGGATCTTTCACCAAGAAGAGTATTATGATCATGGAAGGTTCTATTAGTGATGAATGGTTTAACACTTTCCCATGCCTTCCAAATACTTTTAAAGACCAAGGAACCTTGAACAGCAATGGGAAAATCACCAACTATGCTATCACAGAGAGGGATATTTTTCCAAGATTTATCTTTTTTGGGGGAACCTCTTTCAATATTTCTTCTAATTAGGACCTTCCATGGATCCCCTCTCTCTAGAGAGTGAAAGATCCATTTAGTGGAGAGGGTCGTACCTTGAATCTTTAGGTCTTTCAATCCTAAACCTCCAAGGATCTTATCAGTGTGACACCAATCACACCTAACCGCATGCTTCTTCTTAGTACCTTTACCATCATACCAAAGGAAATTACTGATGGCTTTCTTAATTTCCATAATTTGATAGTTGTTAAATATCCAAGCTGAGGAATAGTAAACATTATAAGAAGAGAGAATCTTTTGACAAACTTGAACTCTTCCTGCTAGGATTAGGGTTAGAATTATAGTTAGATTAGGGTTAGAATTATCCTTATAGCAGGGGAGAGGGAGCTATCCCTAATGATGTGGGAGACAACATCAGAGGCAATGACAAAGAGGGAAGGGGCCAAGGGACATCCTTTCCTAATGGATCTTTCAATGGGGAAAGGTTCAAATAGGGAACCGTTAATATCAATCTGAGCAAAGGCATCTTTCAGGAAGATTTTAAAAAGATTATAGAAGATGGGGGGAAAACCAAAAGCCTCAAGTGTAGAGAGAAGGAAGTCCCATTCTATCCTTTCATAAGATTTTCAAAGTCAAGAAGCATCATAGCAGAGTTTTGATTAGAATATTTGGACTAGTTCATAGCTTCCCAACTAGTGATCAAATTTTCAAGGATATACCTACCTTTGATGAAGCTAATTTGAGTGGGGGTCACAAATTTAGGAAGGATGGATTTCAATATCAAGGCCAGAATCTTAGAAAGGATCCTATAGGACACATTCAGAAGGGTGATAGGCCTCTAATTTTTAAGGAGAGCTTTCTCCCCATCTGTAAGGATAAGTTTAGTAATGCCTCTATTAATGAAGTTTCTCAGAGTGCCTTTATTATAAGCTTCAGAGTAAATATCACAGAGGTCTTTATAGATCCAATCAATATTAACTTTATAGAATTCAACTAGGAGATCATCAGGGCCATGAACCTTATCATTCTTTAGGGTCTTTATAGATTTCTCAATCTCATCAATGGGGATTTCTTTATTGAGTAAGTCTCCATCCTGTCTATTGATTCTATTAGGGATAAGTTGTTTATACTTATGTCTAAGAGCCTAAGCATCTTCCAAATATTTAGAGGAAAAAAGTTTAGAGTAGAAGCTAAGAAAAGATTCTTTAATACCATTAATATTAGTGACTTCATTATTATCAACAAGGATTCTATCAATAGTCTCTTTAGCATGCTATTTCTTAAGGAGCTTAAAGAAAAATTTAGATCCTCTGTCACCATTTTGGAGCTAGTGAGCCCGAGACCTGATCTTGGCCCCTTTAATTTTAACATTTTGGTGTCTTCTAAGATGATCCCTAGCTTGAGAAACTTGAATGCAAAGGGAACTATTAAAGGGATCGGTTTAAACATTAAATTCCTCAGAACATAGCTTATCAGAAAGCAACTTCTCAATGCACCTATAATCCTTAGCGTTCTTTTGACCAATAGTTTTTAAAAGGTTATGCCAAGTAGAGATGTTTTGACTCCATAGGTCGATAGGAGAGAGAGAGAGAGAGAGAGAGAGAGAGAGAGAGAGAGAGAGAGAGAGAGAGAGAGAGAAAGAATTTTGGCTAATGATCTTAATAAAATGTATAGTAGAGATAACATCTTCATCTAGTAGGAGGGAGTTGTTGAAAATAAATCTATGATTCGCCATAGTTTTAACAATGGAATTAGAGAGCCTAATACACATAAAGATCGAGTGATAATCTGAGAGGGTTGTAGGAGTCACAGTAACTTAGTTACCAAGATCATCAGGGAGGAAGGAGAAAAAAAATTTGTTAGCATAAAATCTGTCAAGCTTTGCGTAGATCCGAGAAGGCCCTTGTTGAAAATTGCACCAGGTGTGCCAAAGACCATTATAACCATAAAAATTACTAGAAAGGGGGTCAAAGAGATTCATGCAATGCTTCATTTTGTCCCATTGTAATTCTTCTAACTCCTTCCAGGAGAAGGGGAGACCCCCAGACTTGTCTTCCTATGACTCAATCATATTTAAATCTCCCCCAACAACCTAAGGAATACTAGGCAGGGAGGCGAGTCAGGACCAAAAGTCATCTCTATCTTTGTAATCCTTGGAAGGATAAATGGAGAAAAAACCAAAATATCAAGAGTTAATATTCATAGTAACCCAAGAAGCCCTATTACAGGGAGACAAACCTTTATCCATAATGCAAGGAATCCATTTAGGATTAATAAGAATGGAAACCCCACCATTACATTTAGTATGATTGGAATATATCTTAAGAGAATCCTTCTAGATAAAATTCAGATTACTTTCAAGAACAAAGTCGGTAGTTTTTAATTCTTGAAGCATTAAACAATCCATATGATTAAAAGTGTCAAGATAACTCTTAATAACATGCTTCCTATTAGGGAAATCAAGCCCCCTTATGTTTTAGGAAATTCAATTCACGATGAAACATGAGTTGTGGGGGGAATGCTTAGGGTCTAAAGACTCATCCAAGGGTGTGTTAAGGACTTGAGTAGATCCATGTTTACCAGCAAAGTTTTTATTCTTGGAGCCGACCAGTCTACCTCTTCTTTTGGATAGGGGTAGGCCCTATTGGTCATCTAAATCTTCATGATCAAGTCCTGATGAAGAAAAAATTTCCATATCATCAGATAATAGAAGAGGCCTACTTGGAGTAGGAGCCGAAGGAAGGGAGGTAGTAGAAATGGTAGTCTGGCTATGTGTGAAGAAGGCAGGGAAAATTTCCAAGGTGAAATCATCTTAAATTTCTTTAAAGGATTTACGAGGAGGCTTTGAGACAAAAAGTTACTAGTATTTCTACCAGAAGGTTTGGGTCTAAGTGGGTATGAAGAGGATTCAAAGGAAGGGGAGATGGCCAAGGTGGTTAAGGGAAAAGGTGGAGGGACATGAGAGGACTGATCTAATGGATAGCTCTGGAACTAGTCGAGGAGTTGTTCTTTCTCCTTCATTTTTTATTAATAACGGCTTGAAATTCTTCATTATTTTTAGTGGGTAAATTAAGAGGCTTTGAAACTATCATTTGAGAGCTCAAAGTTCAGCATGATCATCTGTTAGGGGAGAAATATCCACATTCTCACTAGAATTTGAAGGCGCGGGATGTTGGAAACATTCACTACAGGGTTCAAAATTGGAGAGAAGGAAGAAGGCTGAGTTTTAGATGCATTCTTTCATTTAAGGATAGGGAAATCTTTCCTCAAGTGTCCAGGGCATCAGGAATCTCCATCCCTGGAGTTAAAGAAATAAGAGCCCTAGCATTCATGTGAGTAACTAGTCGAGTGGTATCATCCATCCTTATTAGTCTTCCTAGAGGTTCAAAAAGGTGAGGGAGGAATTGCCAGAGAAATAGAGGAATATTATTAACCAACATCCAATGAGGGGCAGATAGGGCTAGGACTTCTTCATGAACAACCTCTGGGGTCCAAGCTAGGGCATGGAAGGATGAATTCCCAACAGTCCAATACTATTTTTTAAGGGCCGCTTGCTAGGCCTCTGAATTAATAAAAAAGATAACAAACAATCCAGGTTGAATTTTCCTACAAAAGGAAATATGCAACCCTAGCTTCAGATTCCAATAGTTATAAAACTAGTCATATATAAACTTGTGAGGAGGACATTTATCAACATCCACAGGAGTGAAAAAAATAGAGGAATCACACAATCTATTCTTTTCTTTAACAATTTCATTAACCATATCATCATTAGCAGAAACAAAGAAAGAGGGAAAGGATGCCCTAGAGACCTTACCAAATTCATTTGCTTCATTGGCGCTAGAAAAGATAAACTTGGCCTCTGTACAAATTCTAGAATTTGAATTGGTGATGGCCTTAGAGAATGATCTCATCTTTGAAGCTGAGTGGGATGCATTTAAGGGGACAAAATGTGGCTCCACCGGAACCACAAAAGTCATCGAGGCTTAGGGTATGGCCTCTACTGAAGGGAAGGGGTTGGGAGAAACCATACACCAAAGCAATTAAATTTAAATAAAGAACAATCACACCTAGCATCTAGGTACCTGTGAACTTCACTGGGAAAGGACAAAATTTTATCGCCGAAAATCCACCGTGAAAAAATGCAGAGCTCCCTTCACTTTCAAAAAGATCACACCTAACAATTAAAAATTAATGAGAACACTACAACCACCTCTTAAAATATTAATGATTATACATTAGCTAACTAATAAACTCCTATAGACATACCCATTGCACTTTTTTTGTAAGCACTATTTTATTATAAAAAGGAAGAGAGGTGGGAAAGTTTCTATTTAATCGAAAGAGTACTTACGGACTATACCGACCATCTTAGAAAAGAAATTTTTTTCCTCAAATAGGCCCAAAAAATATCTATGAGACATTCTGCCCAACATTTACTTCAAAATCATGACACATGGAGTAGTATTTAACAAACCTCTGTATTAAGTTATTTTGGACATGTAAGGCAGAGCTAGACAAGGTGTAAGATCAGGAATCAAGAAATACATTTTGAGGGTTTACCATAACACATCATGGGAGAATCTATCAAGCTAGATAGGGTGTAAGATCAAGAATCAAGAAACTTCTGTTGAACTAGCCAAGGTAAAACTAGAAGTGATGGATAGCACTCCCATCGCTTCCTCCTTAGTATTGTTGTCAAGTTTAGAAGAAGAAGAAGAAGAAGAAGAAGAAGAAGAAGAAACTTTTGTTGAACTAGCCAAGGTAAAACTAGAAGTGATGGATAGCACTCCCATCACTTCCTCCTCAGTATTGTTGTCAAGTTTAGAAGAAGAAGAAGAAGAAGAAGAAGAAGAAGAAACTTCTGTTGAACTAGCCAAGGTAAAACTAGAAGTGATGGATAGCACTCCCATCGCTTCCTCCTCAGTATTGTTGTCAAGTTTGACACCTGACACATCTAGTTTGGACTCATGGAGAGAAGAAGACCTAATTAAGTTCATCCTCTTAGCTATGGAGAAGGCAAATGAGAAACAAGTCATGAGAAATCCTCTCCTTGTGGAATTTTTGAACATAATGAACAATCTATTGCTAGAAGACAAGAAGGTGTATAAGGTACACTTGGTTGATGATGTCAGTATAGTTATCTCACAGTTCAAAAGTAATTTTTTAACCCTTGAAGAATCTGCATCCAAAGTTGCAGAAGAGAAGTACCTGAAGAAAAGATTGAATGAATTAATGAGAAACTTTGCACTAGATCTGAAGTCATTCAAGACAGGACAAGCATCCTTAAAAGAATTTTTTTATCAAGGAAGGAAATTCATTGCGGACTGCATGGATCAAGATAAGCTTACTGATGCCCATATTAAGAAAATACTAGAGGTAGAAGCTATGATTGAGTAGGTGAATATTTCAGTAAAAGACACATCCACTGATGTGAACATGTGCAACAATGTCTACCAAGATTAGTTGGACAAAATTGAGAAGGTAGAGAAAGAGATGGCAAAGATAAGATCTAGACAGACTCAGTTGAGGAATGCTCTTGCATCCTTATTAGATATTCTAAACCAAAATATCAATGAGATTGATGCCACTATGGTGACATATGATCAAGGTCCTTTAATAGATTTGAAGAAGATGGAGAAGCTTCAGTATTATTCATGGACCCATCTCCACATAGTTAACTCTTTGATAACTTTTTGGAAAAAGGAGATCCAAAACCTTAACATTGTATATCCAGATGTTTTCCCTCAGTGAGTATATGTAGATACAATTTTCTATAACACCTTTATAATTAATGTCAAAGGGGGAGTTGTCTATAGAATATGGAGTATAATATGTATAGGGAGATATAAGATTATGTATAAGAAATGTATAAAAGACAAAAAAAAATTGTGTTAAGGGACAGTTAGCAACTTGGCCATATTCCTTTGTTGCCATCAATGAAAAAGGGGGAGATTATTGGAAAGTTTTTTATACTGAGGTATATGACTAGATATAGTGTTTTCATTATGGAAACAAAGTCATATAGCAATTTGGAATGAGCGCACTTGATGTAAAGATCAGAATTCGGTTAAGTGTTGAAGACTGGTTAGTGTACAGAGTTCCTGCAGCTCAGAGCATTAGTGCATGTGTGTATGAACAAATTATGATATGCACCCTAGAAGTTAACTTTTTTATACTATAATCATGCTTAGTCTATAAGGGCATAAGTAGATGTGCAAGGATGAGAAAGTTATAGTCAGTTGAAGTTGCACAACAAGTGTGTACCAGCAGAGAACAGAGCATGGAGCCAACAGTTAGTATTTTGGTTTGCGGTTATAATGTAATGTTGTAAAGGCTATGCACCCATTTTATTTAGGTTTCCAAAAATTTTATATGTATAATTTTAATCACACTTCAGCCAATTCATTCAGAAGCGTTGTATGCAATAGGTCTGAGGGCCAACCTAGTTGTTTAGTTTATATGAGCATATAAATATAAGGTGCGCCCATTGTATTCGGTATGGATGTGAATAGAGAGTTGTAATAAGTAGAGAAGAAGTGTATGAAGACACTAGAAGATGTATTAGATATTTGCTAGAGGTCAAAGCATCAGTGCATCAAAGGAACTAATCTAACAAGCTGTGTCATAGTGACAGTTCACCCCACGGATATAGTGTGTATTTGAGATCAGAAGGTTGTAGCCTTCACAACTTGAGCAGTGAGCTCTTGGACAGTGTGTCCTCTCCCCTAACATGGACAATTTTAAAAGACTCCTAACAAGGTCTGACCCTTAACAAGGTCTATTGTACTTAAAGCATTGTAAATAAACTCGTAACACGGTTAAGGATCTTCTAACAAGGATCACAAAACACTAGTGCAGAATATTAGTGGGTGTCAATTCCCATCGGGGTTTTTACCTATTTGGGTTTCCCTATAACCATATTGGTGTCATGTGTTGATTTCATGTTTCATGTTTATGTTTCATGTTTATTTTAGTACTTAAGCATTTAAGTTCAGTATAAAGATTAAAGTGAAAAGTTAAAATAAAATGAACACTAATTCACCCCCCCCCTTCCTCTCAATGATCGCATTCCTAATAGAATTTACTTCAAAATCATGACAAATTGAGTAGTATTTAACAAACCTCTAAATTAAATTATTTTGAACTGGTAAGGCATAGCTAGACAGGGTGTAAGATCAGGAATCAAGAAATACATTTTGAGGGTTTACCATAACACATCATGGGAGAATCTATCAAGCTAGATAGGGTGTAAGATCAAGAATCAAGAAATACATTTTGAGAGTTTACCATAACACATCACAGGAGAATCTATTAAGCTAGACAAGGTGTAAGATGAGGAATCAAGAAATAAATCAAGAGACAATCTATCAAGCTTTAACATGAATTTTAGGCATGAAAAAATCTTTGAAGATGAGATCTGTGTTGATTATTGTCTTGATCATAGGGCTCTTCTTGGCGACCTCTCACTCATGTAACAGAACAATAGCAAACAGAATACTCAATAATTTGAATAAGAACATCAATGGAGTTGCTTTGTCTCAAAATGACTTAGTTCCATTTTCTTCTAAGTATATAGGGGTAATGTTGAAACTTCCATCAGTAATAAAGAAGAACAAGAAAAATAAGAAGAAGAAGTCACCAGGCAATATAAGTTACGATTGTCATCACAACAATGGGGTATCTCAAGAGGTGTATACAAATCATTCAATTATGTATATAGTTTTACCCTTTTTTCATTTCTTTTTTACCTATGTTAACGGGGGCATTTTTTTATTATTATTTGATTTTACGTGCGAGCTTTTAAAGAAAGTTAGGGTTCAATATTTTTCTCAGTCTAGTGAGAGGAGTATCTCAATTTTATTGGAGATTTTAGATTTTTAAGGTGATCAACAAATAAGAATCTAATCAAATGTAATACTAGATATGATTTTTTATCAGTGATGAGAATTATTAATGTTTGATGCCTTAATTTGGCAAAGAATACACAAATAATACATTTATTTTGATGTGTATTTTTATTCCATTGAGATAATACATTTGTTTTGATGTGTATTTTTATTCCGTTGAGGATGATCAAGAATACACTTTTGTATGAGAAAATTGTTAATGTATATTTTATATTATATTTAGTGTTCAAGATTATCCATTCTATACAAATATTATATTTAATGTATAGGATACAAGATAATATAAAATATTGCAGAAATATTAGCCAATATCCATTTGGGTGTGTTTTTTCTTTTTGTGTGTGAGTATGAATCAAAATTATTTTTTACTTTTGAGTAAACGTTATTTATTTTTATTTCTTACAAAAATGAGTTTAAGAAAAACAACAGATATAAAAGATTTACAAAGTGGACAAAAATTTATTGATGACATGAAAGGAGATAGATTTGTTCCACCAAATATAGCCAACAAGTATCCATCCTGGTCACTTCAACTTTGTCAAAATATACTTCCAGCTTGTGCCAAATTAAAAGTTGTGGAAGAGGGTATGAACATCCATGAAAGCATAATGGAAAGGTTATTTTTTGTCAGATATTGTGGTTGTAATGTCGTGATAAATATGTATGAAAAATGTGGAAGCATACACAAGGCTCCTAAAATGTTTGATAAAATGCCACTAAAATGGTTGCAGGATATGCACAAGATGGTGTTCTTGTATCATAATTATTTCGGGCTGTACAAGACAAAGGATTTTCTTGACGAGGCATTTCAATAAAATGTCTAATAGAAAGGTGGCTAGCCTCCTCGAATGTCATGATATTAGGATAATGTGGTGTGGTCACAAGAATTTTATTTTACAAGCTAGTTTAGTTTAAAAGTTTAAATTCTGACATTAAATTGAGACATTTAAGGAAGTATATTTTTGTCTCTCATACATTTTCCTCCCTCCATAAAAAGTAGGAGTTCTTATTTTGAAGGAGAAGATTCTAAATAATTCTATGCCCAAACAAAATTTTGTTCACGTGACCACCCAGCTCAAGTCCCCCTTATAAATGCGCTCATACACATTCATGCACAATGTGGATATTTTTCATTCATATAATTTTTAATATATAAAAATGATGGAGATATATACTTGATATTTAATATTGTTTTTGAATATGATAAAATATATATATTTTTTCTATTTTCAAGGATTCATAGAATTTTTAAAATAAATTGTTGGAAATACTATTTGTGTATATGATCATCAAAACTTTTTAACTATTTTCAAGGCTAATATATTTCATTTTAACTATTTTCTAGGATTCATTATAGATTTTCCTTTCATAGAATCTTTTTAAAATAAATTGATTGAAATATTTATTTTTTTATAAATTGACGGAAATACTATTTTTGTATATATGATCATTGATAAATTTTTACCATTTTTTGTTGTAATCTATATCTTTTATTATATGGAAAGTGTAATTCTATTAAATAAAAAATACCAAAACTTAATATATTATAACGTATTAATTGGAAATTTTTTGGGTACCCTAATCCCTAATTATATTTATATTTCTTTTTATATAAAAAAGAAGTAAGAGGGTGCTGGCCCATGGTACAGAAGGACTAGGAGCACATTAACAACAAATTAATAACACTAGTCTAACAACAGATAAACCATAGAAGTAATTAGCATCCAATCTACATCTATTAAAAACAAAATTAAAGGTCCTAACCAAAAAGAATGAACCAGAGTAGCTTAACCAGCAAGTATAGACCATATTAACAGTAATATGCCACGTAGGGCTAATCCAAAGTCTTAAGAGAATAACCAAAAAATAGAGGAGCATAATAAAAAAACCTGAGGCCATCAGGCCCACATCCGAGAAAAAACATTATGGCAGCAACAACAGTTAAGATCTCCCACCTAGACACTTTGACATCAAGGTAGTAGCCCACTCTTCTTGCAGAAATAGGAAGATGTCTCTATTAACCTCATCAGCCTCCAATTTACCGCCAACGATCTTCTCCTGCATGTTATAGAGCGTCACGGTCGATGCATGCATCACTTTAAGGGAAAATTTGTTCGAATCAGAGATGTGGGCTTTGATTTCCCTCAAATCCTTCTTGAGGAAAATAATCTCATTATCCAACTCATTGAACTTCTATTTGAGGGAGCCTTTGAACCTATCATTTTTAGCCATCACCATGGTATTGTGCTTAGTGCAGGGGGAATTGACCTGCTGATTATGGAGGGAAGGCAGAGGCGGGATGTTACTGCTAGGGATTTCAATCACCACCAATTGGGGTTTCAAAGGAGGAGTGCAGCCAGACTTGGATGAGCTCAAGTGCTCAACTAAGGAACCCTTGATCAAACAAGAGGAGGCAAAGGTCTCCATATCCTCCATACAAGACTTTTCCTCAGAGGTTGTTTCCTTGATTATTTTTTTGAATTTTTTCTTGGCAATTTTGTTAGACCTTTAGACATGACCACTGAAATATACCTCCAACTCAACCTGATTATTTGACCTTTTCGGGTTTTTGGGCTTCCTCTCAGCTTCAGGGTTCTAATCCACAACCATTTTTTCCTTAGCTTCCTAGGACTCAGAGGCATGGGATTCCTCTAAATCCACCACCCTTTTGAAGGGGTTTCTAACACATCTCTTGCAGCCTTTACCATCATGCGGAACCAACTTAGTCTACTGGATGGAGAGGGAGGGGGACCGAGAGGGGTTATTGGCTCCTGCAGGTGAACCGTCCTAGTTGACCTCCTTAATAACAAGGGGGGGTTGGGGTGGGGGACAAATGGCCTTCTATAAATTGTAAAAATAGAGAAAGAGGCCTTGGTGGAGGATGGGAATCATCTTCTCAAGATTCTTGTTCTCTTTAATGTCCAGTTTATTACTTTCTAGCGAGTGGAGGAGGTAGAACGAGATGGAAATAAGGTCCCTATTCCTAATGTAGTTAAGGAACAAAAAATGATAATAATAAAACATAGTAAATTTACCCTCAAGAGTGAATTATTTCATGATATTGTGACACACCTCAAGCTAGAAGTCAGGAAGCAGCTCGTGGTTGAATCCTCTGGACTTATTTATAGGCTTCTCCTCAGGCCTGAAGAACTAGTTGAGGCTGGTAATGTCTAGTGTCCTGCTGGATTTTTTTTACTTCCTTCCCTCAGTTGATAGATTTGTTTATTTACTAATGACCTCCTTGTTAATTTGGAAATGTATTCCCCCAACCGACACCTTTATTTTTTTCCAAGAGGTCACAAGTTGTTTAGAGATTTTCTCATCATGGTCTCCCTTCATTCTTTCCATGTAGCACCAAATGTCGCTTCCTTTGTAGTAATGGAGAACCAAGGGATCAAAGGTGAAATACTCTTCAATTTTGTCTAGCTCGATATGAAAAGTTTTAACACCCATATTGACCAAACAATTTTCCTCTATAGAGACCTTCCTAAATTTATAGAGTCGAGCTTTGAAAGGAATGACATAAATGATGGCATTTTGAGTTAACTGTTTTATGTGAATTTTGTTTATACATGGCAGGGACTGGGGTTTTTTGGGTAATCGAGCCCCATACAACAAAATCCTTAGTGTCCTTGATAATCAAGATTGCCTGCGGATGCATAAACCCATCCTTCCACATGTAATCACACAAAAGGTCATTATGAACCTTTAAAAGATTTTGTGCATACATCGTCATAATGACTATAATCATCATATTATGCCAGCACAAAATCATGGTGGGGCCCTCAAAATTTTTATCGACAGCATGGCTCATTTTGAACATTGATGGTGTCATTCTTTTCCTGTCTGATTAGCCACTGGGTTTCATTTGGTAGCTCACTAACCTCCTCCCATTTGACTAGCCTAGTTTGCTTAACCCTAATGCCAGCCACAAAATCTACCACCGTGTTAACTTTCCTATAGGTATGGGAAATGGTCACACTTTGGAAGTTGTTGAGAAGCTCCTAAATTTCCACTATTATGGTGTTCACCCACCATCCTGTGATTGACATTCACTTGACATCCTCAATAATTAATTTGGAATCCCCCTCAATCATCATCAACCTAATAGAAGATTCGCACCTTCAGCTTGATTAACAGTACTATTTTTTAGGGGCCCAACATAAGCCAAAAGGTAGGAGCCATTGTGGTCTCTTAGCACTCCACCCCCACCCTAAATAAGATTTTTCACTGCCACATCAAAGTTTCATTTGATCCACCAACAGGCGGGGCAACCCACCTAGTAGCATTTTGGGCCATTAACCTGGAGGTTTTGAACCTAGTGAAGCTAGACAAAAAATTCCACCTGTCAGCATTTTTATCTCCTAAGTTGAGGGGGGTACAGAGGGGAGTTTCCAATTAGCTGAGCCAACATTGTCACATAGGAGCTTGGTGCCTAGGTGGAGAGAGACCTCAAGCGGGGAATCAGTCTCCCTGAAGATCCTATTATTCCTTTCTTTCTAGATAGTCCAGCAAATGTGCAGAGGAAGAAGATGCCAAAGAAGCTAGAGGAGAGGGTGATTGGAAGGGGATCACCAACCAGTGAAATGGTGAACATCATTTCCAAGGACCTCGGGGATCTCCAATTTTCCAATAACTTCTTGCCAAATACTAGTACACTAGTCGCAGTGTATGATTGGGTGTTTCACAGTTCTGTCCTCCTTCTTGCAGAGGACACATCTGCTGGCTAGGGTAAACCCTCTTCTAATGAATTTTTCATGAGTTAAGACTTTACCATGTATAAGCATCCACCAAAATAAGTTAATTTTCAAAGTGAGGTGTGGGATCCACACATTTTTCCAGCCTCCATGGTTATGTTCCTCCTTCAAAAGTAGGTTGTAAGTAGTCTTGACCGAGAAGCTCCACACTTGGGTGGGGGCCCAAATGATAGACTCCTAGACAAAAATTCTAAAAATTCTAATATTTCCCAGTATTTCCATGAGCTCATTAGCCAAGTGTTTTAATTCAGGTATGTCCCTTACCAGAAAAGCTATGTCTTTCCATCTCCCTTCAGACATGTAGTTGTAGGTTATGTTACCAAGGATAGGCCTAAGGTAGGTCCTAAGAGGGCCACATAATCCATCAAGGTTAGGGAAACTTTGGTTCCATGAGTCAATCTAGAATCGGATGGATCTTCAATCCTTGAGTTTCCAGAAGACACCCTTAGTAAGCATGGTTTTGCATTTGCGGATATTTACCCATAGTTTAGATCCATTGGGAAGGCCATTATACTTGTACACCATTCTATATGGGTGCCCTTGGAGGTACTTAGCTTCTATGATTTTACACCAATCCACTTTCCTTTCAATGAGCTTCCAAGCCACTTTCGTGGTGAGGGCCCAGTTCAGCATGCCAATTCACCTAAGACCTAGACCTCCTAATCTTTTAGGAAGGCAAACTATTTCCCAATTGACTAAGGACATCCTTTTTTTCTCCTCAGAACCAGCCCACATAAAAGTTCTTTGAATTTTTTCCAACCTATCAGCCATGTTGCTTTTGATCTTGAAAAGGAATAGAAAGTAAACAGGTATCCTGTGGAGAGTAGAAGCCACTAGATGGAGCTTACTAGCATTTCTCAGAGTCTTCCCTTTCGAGCCAGCAAGTTTTTGTTGGGTTCTTTCAAGGATTGAATTCCAAACTTCTTGAGAGACCTCTTTGTTAGTGAGAGGGAGGCCTAGGTAAGTAGAGGGGAGAGAGGCCAACTGACAACCCAAGATTTGAAGCAATCTAGTTTGGGTCTCAGAGGGGGTGTTAAAGAAGAAAAGTCTTCTTTTTTGGTAGTTGATGCATTTTCCTAATCCCATAGAATAGCTCTCCAATAAGATCTTCCACTATATCACTTCAACCACCGATGAGTACCCAAAGAGGAAAGTATGATCCACAAATTGTTCTAGAACTATTTGCTACAGAGTGGAAGCTGGTTTGACTCCATTTATTCTTCCCACGGAAGAGACACTAGTCAAATTCCTACTCATGACTTCAGCCACCATAATGAATAAATAGGGAGAGGGGCTCACCTTGTCGTAGACCTTTTTTAGGTTGAAAGAAGTCACCCGGGGAGCCATTGAACAACACAGAGAAACTAATAGTTTGCATGAATTCTTGAATAATATGGATAACCTTATCATTAAAGCCCATTCTATGAAGAATTTTTTGAAGAAAGGACAAATTAACCTTATCATAAGCCTTAGAGATATGAATTTTGAAATCCATACCTGGTGCTCTGCTCCTGTCCATGGAATGGATAATTTCATGTGTGGTTATGGCCGCATCCAAGATCTAGCTTTCGGGAACAAAACCTTTATGAGTAGGGCTGATCAGTTTGTCAAGGAGGGGCTTCAGTCTATTAACCAATATCTTAGTGAGGATCTTATAGAACGTGTTACATAGACTAATAATCCTGAAGTCTAGCATAGAGGTTAGGTTGTCATTCTTAGGGACCAACACAATATAGGTCTTGTTATGTTTCTTTAGTAGTCGTCCCATTCTAAAGAATTCTTTGGCAGTATGTGAGACTTCTAGGCCAACAATATCCCAATATTCTTGAAAAAAAACTAGGGGGAAACCATGAGGTCCTGGTGTTTTATAGGCTCCCATAGAAAAGACAACCCCTTTGAATTCCTCATTAGAAACACACTCTCTGAGGCAATCACTGTCACTATGAGTAAAAATGCATTGGATGTGTTCAAGGAGCTAATTATGCACATTGGTTGGGCACCTGTGTCCAGCATTAGAATATAATCCCTTAAAGTAATTGGTGGAAACGTGGTTAATTTTTTCCTTATTAGTAACTTCATTCCCTCCATCATCCCTAATTGAGTTTATGGTATTTATTATTTTGTGATTACTAGCTGATCTATGAAAGAAGGTTGTATTTTTGTTTTCTTCAGTAATCCACTGGATCCTGGATCTCTGTTTCGAGTAGATTTCTATTCTTTTTAATGCTTCCTACTATTTGTGTCTTTCATTTTCTTCTTCCATTTGGAGTTGGGGGTTGATATTTCCTACAGCAAGCTGAGCTTGGAGGGATTCCAAGGTCCTCGTAATCTCTTTCTTCTCCTTATAGAAGTCACCAAAATTATGTTTTCTCCATCCCTCAACCTCTCTTCTAATGAATTCCAATTTCTAAGCAATCCTAAACATGGCAGTACCCTTGATAGACGTGGCCCACCAGGCTCTCACTTGGTCTGTAATACCCTCTCCTATGGTGATACTTGGAATTTTTTATTTGGACATTCTATTATGATGGTTAGAACTATATGTTTACATTTATGTTTTATGGATGATGACATGTCTATCAGATATTTAGATATACTCATTTATGGTTATCATTTATATGTTCATGAAATTGGAAATTATCTATCCTTATCTATTTATAGAGCTAACCCAAGGATTTGAATCTAACCACCATTACCTATGATGTTTTATTTCTCATGTATATGTGTTTGATGTATTTTTATGACTCAGGTCGAAGTCGTAGTTAGTCACTTAGCTGAGGTCGACACGATGTATCGATCCTGGTCATCTATTTGCATATATATGATTTGTATATCCATATATGTACATGTATCTCATCATGGTGATACAGGATTGTAGGTACCAAGTATCATCTCCACCTGGTTTCATAGGTCTGAGCGATCCCTCAAAATCCTTGATCATTGTTGTTGTTAAAGAGATATCACCAAGGTTCCATGAGAAGGAACTCTACCTCTGACACTTTTATCCTTAGGTGGGGCCTTCCCGAGTCAGTCTTTTGTGTGGATGATGCATCTTTGTTTAATGGATTATGTGGATTTGTTTCTTGCATCTATGAAAGGTTTATGTTGTGATCAAGATTATGTGTGTTAGGGTATCTTTTATGTTATGCTAGTAAATATATCTATATATTTAGATGCATATATATGTACTTATATCATGATTAAATTATATGGAATGTCATTTAGTATTTGATTTAAATAATAATATATTTGATTTAAATGATAATATTCACAATAAAATAAATATTTATAATATTAGTAATAATGTGTCTTATCTATGGTATATGTACACATAAGCATATGGATGCACACATATGGCTATGATTACATATACATTTATTCAAGCTATGTGTGCAAGAAATTATTAATAATAAATAATTAATATTATTTTGGATAGTGAATAATTATCTCCTTCACTATAGTCTAGTAAATAAAGAATTTAGGATAGCTAAATATATTCCTTAAAAGGAAATGATCTATTTTTTCATCCTTAAATTAAGGAGAGATAGATTTAAAACATTATTAAATATTATTTGTTAATCCGTTCAAGGGAATAGTTTTGTAAACTTTATTATCTTAAACTAATAACCAATAGATGGTTGGGATAGTTGCATCAGTTGTATTTCCCATGTAACTACTCCCTCCAATATATTTACAGGAGAGACTTCCTATGTGAGGGGAGGTTGGCTAGAAATTTAATTGCAGGATAAAAAATTTTAGAAGATTGGTTTTGGAATGATTTTCTATTCATTTTTGTTAGAAATTTAGTTGAAATATCTTGGTGAGTTTGAGAGTCTCTGTTTAGTGAAGATAAGTGGGAGAGGATTTATTGGAGTTGATTTCTAGAGGAAGGTTGCAGGAGGCTATCTACTGAAGGATTGAATTGTTGCAGAGAGTCTCTAGCCAAGGGATGATGATTCTTCACAGGACCCCAAGTAGGGTCTAAACTGGGAAGAATCTCCATTCTTCCCATGTGTGTATGAATTTATTTGTGTGTGATATGATATTGGATAAGAATATGATTGTTTTATTGTATCAAAAAGGAAATATAAATGTCTTATTTTTTGTGTTTCTGGGAAGTAAATAATGTATGTACATATAGTTTTTATTTAATTGTTTACTTTTTATTATGAAACCTTCCTAGGAAGTTAGGAATTCTTTTGGGTCATTTAAAAGGATGAGTTAATTAGTTATTGAATGAATTAGGAAGGTTGAGGAATTTAGATGCAGTCCTTTTTTCCTACTCTTCTTCTCTTTTAGGCATCTCTGTGGATTATTGTTTTTCCTTGATTATCCTTGTTTGAGGATTGGGTTATGTTGAGGATGTGCTATGGATGTGGTACTAAGGTCCTTGCATCAGTTTGAACTTAGGGAACCTTTCCTAGGCACCCTCCATGCCCAAAAAATTTAGTTTTTGGTATTTTCGGGAAGCTTAAAATTTAATTTCAGGAAAGTATTGTTCAGTGTCGTACGACATTGTAGGCATACCTATTGGCAAGCTATCTATACTGAAGTATATGACTTGATATAGTATTTTCATTATGGCAACAAAGTCATATAGCAGTTTGGATTTAGCGCACTTAGTGTAAAGATCAGAATCCAGTTAAGTGTTGAAGACTGGACAGTGTACAGAGTTCCTACAGCTCAGAGCATCAACACTTGTGTGTACGTATGAATTATGGTATGCACCCTAGAAGTTAATTTTTTTGGACTGTACTTATGCTTAGTCTATGAGCACATAAGTAGATATGCAAAGATGTGAAAGTTATAGTCAGTTGAAGTTGCACAGCCAGTGTATACCAGCAGAGAACAGAGCATGGAGCCGACAGTTAGCATTTTGATTTGCGATTATAATTTAATATTGTAAACACCATGCGCCCATTGTATTTAGGTTTTCAACATGTTTATATGTATAATTGTAAGCACGCTTAAGCCAATTCATTTGGAAGCATTGTTTGTTTTTAGTTATAGGGCTGACCTAATTGTTTTGTTTGTATGAGCGTATAAATATAAGATGCACCCATTGTATTCAGTATGGAAGTTGTAAGAGATTTGTGATAAGAAAATCAAAGGTATGTGAAGTTAGCATAAGATGTAATAGAGCTTTTCTAGAGGTCAAAGCATCAACACACCAAAAGAACTGATCTGACAAGCATTGTCATAGTGAACAGTTCACCTGCAGATATAGTGTGTATCTGAATCATAAAGTTGTAGCCTTCACCTTTTGAGTAGTGAGCTCTTAGATAGTGAGTCCACTCCCCTAATAGCGATCATTGTAAAAGACTCCTACCAGGGTCCGATGCTTAACAAGGTCTACTGTACTTAAAGCATTGTAAATCTACTCCTAACAGGGTAAAGGATCTTCTAACAAGGATCACAAAACACTAGTGCAGAATATTAGTGGGTATCAAGTCCCACCGGGATTTTTACCTATTTGGGTTTCCCCGTAACTATATTGGTGTCATGTGTTTCATGTTTATGTGAATGTTTAAATTTAGTACTTAAGCGTTTAAGTTTAGCATAAAGATTAAAGTAAAAAGTTGAATTATAGTGAATACTGATTCACCCCCCCCCCCTCTCAGTGTTTCCATTCCTAACAATACCCATACAACACTTGGTCAAATGTCGTATGGGAATGCATACATTGTCGTATGAGTTCAAATACAAAGTCATTTGGAGTTTTTCGAGAATTTTATATGTTAAGTTAGTGAAAGTGTTTTGTAGTTTCATATGACATTGTAGGCATACCCATACGACACTTGGTCAAATGGCATATGGGAATGCATACATTCTCGTATGGGTTTTTATACAAAGTCGTTTGGAGTTTTTAGGGTTTTAGGGGCTCAAAATTTGTAAGATTTATACAAATATAAAATTTAAGTATAAGTCTGATACTGTAAGTTATATTTGTATAAATAAATTAGGTACATTCCAAGATGTTTGAGATAGGTTTCAGTTTCATAGGAATTAAGATACAGATTCTAGATTTTGGAGTTTTCTAAAAATTTCAATCTTAGCCAAATTTCAGGCACATGAGATTTCCATAGATGGAATGTGGTGATAATGCATGTGGAAGTTTGTACCACCTATGTATATTCATGTATTATTTTGTTGAAGTTATAGGGTTTACTTATGATGTTTTGCAATTAGATGCCTTTTTAAGTTTCATGATGTGTTTAGGAATCAAGGTTAGGGTTTAGGGTTTCTGGTGAATTAGGGCTATCCCATGGTTTCCTAAATGTTCCTAATCTTTCCTACTTGTGTGTGGAAATTATTAAAATGATGTTATGATTGGTTTTAATTTATGTATTATGTCTTTATGATGTTTAGGTAAGGTTAGGAAACCTAAGAACACTAGGTGAGTGGCTCTTAGTGCAGGGTCAGGGCCCTAAGTGGCTAGTACCAGGATAACTGACTGAAGAGTTGTTTTAACAAGTGATAAATTAATTTAAAACTTATGGGAATGGGTTCAAACATTAAAAAGATTAATGTATGCCTCACCCATGCCATTAGTGGTAGTAAAGGTTGTGGATGGGAGTGGGAGAAGGTACCTATGTGTAGGTACGATTGAATGACACTTGTTTGTATGAAAGGCATTCGATTCTGCATGTGCCAACTTGGGGGCCAGGGCCAAGAGTGGCTAGTACCAGGACAATCCAAGGGGTGAGGTTTATGTGATGACACTCACTTAGCTTGTGGCTTAGAGTTTCTACCTAGCCTTAGAACCTTTTGGGAAATGATTTGTACTTTGATTTTCTTTCAGTTTCTATTTGGGAAAGGTTACCCCAACCCTAGGTATGGCCTAGATATTACTCCTTTTATGGAGTGGGCCTTTTTCTATCCATGTGGTTGGGTGGTAAATCTTTTTATTGAGATATCTTTTATGGATGTAGTACTTGAGGATTCATGTGTGCTTATGTTCCAATTTTGAAGAAGAAAACTTTGTACTTATCTTTCTTGATATTCAATTAAATGTAAAGTTATTGTTACCTCCCAAGAGGAGATGAATGTAATGTAATCATTGATGTATTTCAAAATGATGTATTTGGAATAGGTAGATCTAGGAAAAAGGGAAAAGGAAGATGTGAACTTTATGTAAGTAATGTATGTTGGAAAAGAAAAGGGATTTTCTAAGATTTCAAGTAAAATAGGTTCTTTTCTCATTATTTATTTATTAAGAAAAGTTAGTGAATCAAATGTGATGATGTCCTATGTGTAATGGTTCAAATTCTTAGTTGAATTTATTATGTGGTATTTATATTTTAAATTTTATATTGCTCATAAAGGATACTTAGGAATGTAGATGGATTCAAATATCAAATTGATAAAAAAGCACTTTGTATTTCCTTATAAAGTATCTTCAAATGATATGATGTAGTTTACTTTAAGAAGTAAATCTTGTTTTGAGTATACTTAATGGAATTAAATGAATTGTTGATAAAATAGTAGGGAACCTTAGGAGGAATCTAATTTAAACTACGTTTATGTTTTTTTCATTTAATTCTTTTAAAAATTCAAAAAAAATTCATAAATCATTACTTAGGTTTTCTTTTCTAAAGAGAATCTTTGTTCTCTTTGCCAGTTCCCCCGTGGTGCGTGACATGGTCCCTAAATGAGGTGTGGGAGCACAACATAATATAAAACCTAAAAGGATCTAGACCAATCTTAGGAGAGTCAAACCTATAGAGGGGGATAGGATTATGCTTAGAGGTAGTTTTGCGAAGGCAAGACATAGTGGAGGTCAAGCATAAGTCCCAAGAGGAGGTGGTCAAAACCCAGTCTAGCCACACTTAGATGAGATGGGAGTCCTTCCTATTGTTGGACCAGGTGAAGGGATTTCCTTTTAGGTCGATGTCGAATAGACCAGTGGAGGAGATGAAATATGCTAGGTCCCCCATACTATCAAAGTAGTCCATTACACCTCTACATTTTTTTGAGGGATAGAGGGGGGTGTGTAATGCCCCACCAGCAAACCCATGAGAACTTAACCTAAACATGCATCTAAGTTTACAGAATAATTTTTTTTTTTAAAGTGTTAATATTCAACAACATCAAAGTTTTACAATGCGGAAGAAATACAATGAAATGAACAACTCACATAGGTTACAACTCTCAAGGATTCCATGATGAAGATTACATGAATATAAAATTATTTAATTTAGATTAGACATAATTACAAACTCATATAAACAAATGAAAGACAAATGCAAAATCACATAAAAGATAACATAGATACAACTGGTACTATAATAACCTACATCCACTGCACATGTCGTAGGGTATGCGAATATAATAATTGAAATAAAGAACAACATGATATCTTTGAAAACTAATACAATGATAAAAGATCATAGAGAAGAAGAAGAAGAAGAAAAACACAACTCCATCAATGAAGATCAAGAAGAATCAACTACTACAAGGACCATCTAGCACCAGTACACGAACGTCAAAATCTCAAATGGTAAAAGAATCACTACCACCCGACCTCATGAACCTAAATGGCCCACTCCCACCATGTTGAGGAGATAACAATAGATCCCACTCAGATAACAAACAAAACAAGCTAAGGAAGAGATCTTGAAAGCTTCTAACTCAAATGGTACAAAAAGGATAACAAGGTAAAACATACACAACCAGAGGCAACCAACCCACGTAGGAAACCTAAGATGCATAAAGGGAAGTGTCATCACATGAGCCAACTCTAAAGTTATCTTGGTAGTCTCTTAAGACCTCGGCACCCTAGTGACTCTATGTGGCATCAGTAACCTTTCATGTAGACAAGGTACTAACTATGCCATATCCAATCCATGTAGGTAGAAAGCATCTTCTCACTCCCATCCTAGTTAAAACTCAATCAGGAACTCAGGCATGGGTGAGGCACATAATATCTTATTAGATTCATTTTAAACTCTCAATGTCATTAGTTATCACTTATTAAGCTACTTGTAATAGGATATCCTGGCAACCACTTCCGGGCTCCGGCACAAATTATAAGCCACTTCCCACTATACACTTAGATAACCTACCCTAGGGTTTCATAAGAACAAGTATAACTCTGAGTTAGCACAACTCGTGAATCTCAATACTAGTTCCAACGAAGACAGAAACATGCAAATCTAGAATCATCATATAACAAGTTCACCAACACAACAGAATATGCAAGGCAAACAAACATGATAGATAAAATATCCAAAAACCCACCTCTAGACTCACATTCCCACTAACTGACATTCTAGCCCCTCAAAACCACCACATAGGGTAATAAAAGACTAACATGATTTAATTAAAATAGAGTAATTACATCCATATTTGACTCAAATTAAAATTATGTCATCACGAAGAAACACTTAACTAATCCAAACAACCAAATTCACATAACACTCACATGGCTAAACACCCACATTAAAACTTAACACAAAATTAATTTTCTTTTATACAAAACTAGTCCTATATTTTATAGCCAATACTCATGCAAAAATTATGAACATCTAATTACTCCATGCAAGATAATTAGATGTAGAAATAATTCGTAAAAAAAATACCTCTAACAAAAATCTTTCAAATCAAAAACTTCAAAAACTTACAAGAAAACATGATTGCCTTCAAGAAATCTAGTTAATTATAAAACATAACTAGTTCAGCTATGTTGCATGTATTTATAACCATGCAAATAAACAGATATAATTATAAATTCCAGTTGACTAAAACAATCATCTTGTTGACTAAAGTCCATTTGACTACAAAAGCATTCATATAAATGTCTCACACATAACTATCTATTTTAAATAAAAATCTCATGCATGTATACTTTTTAAATAAGTATTTAAGTAAAATCTCCATGCATATCAAAACACCATGCATTTAATAATAAAATAATGTTATTAATATTATAAAAACAAATAGAAACATTAATATCAAATCCCGCATGTAAAAAAAATCAATTAATATTTATTTATTACTTAATTTTTTTTATAACAATTATAA
This sequence comes from Chamaecyparis obtusa, assembly GCA_027943335.1. Taxonomy (NCBI): domain Eukaryota; kingdom Viridiplantae; phylum Streptophyta; class Pinopsida; order Cupressales; family Cupressaceae; genus Chamaecyparis; species Chamaecyparis obtusa. Next base: position 120,731 of record BSBK01012625.1, read on the forward strand.
ATCTGAAATTTAATAATTAATAAAAAAAATTAAATTTTTTAAATTTTTTTTACAATTAATTTTTAAATCCAAAAATTAATAAATAATAATATTAATAAATTCAAATAACAAAAATCCTTCTTTTTTTCTAAATTTCTCACATATATATACTCAATTGATTTCTTTAATGAAAAACTAGGATAATAGCCAATTAAGAAAGAAAACCCAATGACCACAATTTACCCAGATTTACACAACTTCAAACTCTAATGAAATTTATTCTAAAATTTAACATAATTGAATGCATGCAGTAAGGTTTTCCATAAATCCCAACTCCAGAATAGAGAGAGAGAGAGAGAGAGAGAGAGAGAGAGAGAGAGAGAGAGAGAGAGAGAGAGAGAGAGAGAGAGAGAGAGAGAGAGAGGCAAAGATCCAGATATGCACACAACCAGACATGAAGAAGACAATATTTTTGAAATTCACAAAATAACATACTCATAAGGAAAATCAAACCCTACCTCAAAACTGAAGGAAATATTCGAACGAAGACCATATTTTAAGATAAAACACAAAACCTTCAAGCTTTCCAAAATTGAATTCTCCACAAAAATCCTTTATTCTGCTTTGCCAAAATTCCTCAACATGTGTGTCCTCAAAATCCAATCCTTGCCAAATTCTCTCCAAAAATCTGTCAGTCAAAATTATGGCAAAAATCTCCAACATGTAGGAATTTTTTTTCCACCTGCTAGGGTTTGAAAACTCAACTCTCCAAAAGCTTGCATGAATTTAGACTTTGATTTGTAGTTCAATTTTAGTTGAACTCAAATCTATTATCACTTTACCTTTTGTTGAGAACACTTTAACCAAAATTAACTAATACCTTTAATAAAATTTACTAAATTTCAATTGTGCAACTTTAATGCATTCAATTAAAATAAAACATTTAATTCTAAAATAATTTCCACATGCACAATTAATCTCAAATTAACAAATACATTTCAATTGAACATAGTTTAAACTTAAAATTAAATAGTTCTAGGGTGAAGATATTTAATTAATTCTCATTAATTAAATATTTCAACCACACTCAATAATTTCATTTAATTAATTTCTATATAAATAAATAAATAATCTCTCATGCCTAAAAATAACAAAGATCCAATTTATTAAAATTGTAATATTTAATCAAATTAAATAATCTAATTAAAGAAAACACGCCAAGCACCAAAATCGAAAGCATCACAAGGACCTAAGGACCCACATTCAAACACAAGGACAGGGTTATAAACTCACATCAACTGGATGAGTTTAGGAAGGGTAGGAATAACAGAATCTTGTCCACTATTTCAGGACAATAATATGGCTTAGGTTAGAATTTGGACCCATGTTATCTCCCTTCTCTTACCATTTGAGATATTGCGATAGGGCACACTCATCCTGAAAATTTAGGGAAGTCGATGCTTGGTACCTGAAAACTTGCATACAAAACCCACATGTACATACATATAAATATATAACAGACAATGGCGGGGATCGGCCGATCATGTGGATCTCGCAAGCAAGTAACTACGACTCCATCCCTCAACCACACCAGGAATGTCAAATAGAAACATAAAACAAACACATCAAGCATACACATGCAAGTATGGAGTCAATATCAATAATTTCCTAACATATAATTTTTCATCCTAAAATAATCATAACATTTATAAAATTGGACTAGGTGTGGGGTACTATAGGGTGTTAAAGTCACCAACAACCATATAATTAGTAGACGTGTCCTGATCCATGCGGCAACTAAAATCCTTCCAGAGGGACAACCTGCCAGTCCACGTATTAGGGGCATATATATTGATCAAGTGCCATACCAGCTATTTTTCTCTGAAGGTAACAACGAGGAAGTTCAGGGAGAAGGAAAGTGGTTCACCTTCAATAATGTTGGGGTTCCAGAGAGTGGCAATGCCCCCGAAGGCACCAAAGGCTTCAGAGTAGAGAAACTCAGCACCTGGCCAGAGATTACTATCAAGGGAGGAAAAATTATTGAAAGACATCTTAACCTCTTGGATAAGAAAAATATCCAGCTTCTGAGAAAACATGTATTGTTTAACAAAACTTTTCTTGAGGGGGCTATTAAGACCTCTAACATTCCAAGAAAGATAAATCTTTTCTTGTTTTTAAAACTTGTTTCTAAGGTTTGTTGCCTACCTTCCACAACATTCTTTATAGCTCCTCTTGATCTCCCCGCGGATTTTGAAAGCCCCCCTCTGGGTGTTTCCAGGCCCACATAATCCTTCTTGGGCTTATGATTCTTCTTTTGGGTTTTTCATTCCCCATCTTCCTCCCCACAACGTTCTTCCTGCAGGGAGCTAGATGAGGAAGGGTAGTTCTATTCCTTCGGCTATAGAGGTAGCTTAGTAGCAGCCATAGGGGATTTTAGAGCAAGTGATACCAGAATGGCAAGTTGTTCCAACTCATCTGGACTGACAACACTTGGCGTCGGGGTAAACATTGGGGGGTTCAAAGGATCCAACCTCACCACTGCCAAGAGGGATCTAGTATCCTTGGGCTCATGGGGCAACACTTCGTTCACCAGATAGTTGTCAATCTCACCATCTTTCACCTTTGGGCTATCCAGCTCTGGGTTCCACATAACCTCAGCCACCGAGGGGTTGGTCTTCTCCATCTCTTCCCCTGCTTCCATGGTTGGTTCCATAGAGGATCCCTTATCCTTCTTTTTATTGTTTCCACCATGTAGAGGGGATTTGCATGCTTCACTAGTGTGGCCCCTAGAATCACATTTGTGGTAGAAGGGAGTGGCATTCTCATACACCAGGGCTTGAGTCCATCAACCCAGCTTAGATTTCAAGATTGCAAAGTTGTGGAGGGTTTTGTTAAGAGTAACATTAACACATAATATTGCAAACACCAACTTGGACTTAGAGTGGGTAACCTAATCCATCGTAATGTAAGTGACAAAGGAGTCACCAATCTTGCCCTAAAAAAAAAAATCATGAGTTCTTTACAAAGTAACTCTTATTTACATTATTTTACAAATATACCAATCATAGGAGTTGAATATTGTTGAGGAGAAAAATTTCCTCCACTTACAATACGTACTAGTGTAATACAATTATTCTCTCTCAATTGTGGAATCATCTTATTGTTAGCTCTACAATGTACTCCACCTTAATGTATCTTCATTTTCTTGATTAACTTCATGAATTTTTGTGCTATAAAAATTAGTTTGAAATTTTGAAACTGCATTTGTCATGAACACAGAAACTTCCTAGACAAACAAGTTAGAATTAAAAAGGTTAAGACTTTCATATCTTCTAAGAATTTTTAATCGTGATAAATCCATAGGAATTAATGCATATAGTATTACACTAATCAAACTGCAAAAATGAGGAAAATCCACCTTCTTGAGAGTGAAAGGAATCAAAACAAAGAATAATAGTGCACTTAATAGATATACCATACACATATTTTCAAACAATTGTAGTGAAACTAAAAAATTCATATGAATTTAAGTAGTAAAGAAAACATATTCCATTCTTATGAGATGAAAATATTACCATCTTGATAAAACTCAACAGCTATTATCCATACTATAACATAGTTATTATAAGGAAAAAACAAGATCAACAAAGTAATTTGAATAACTCAAAACCTTAATAGACCATAATATGCAATAAAAGAAGAGAATAAGAAAATATTGTATGTAGACCACAAGGTCTAGGAAAAGTGGCACTAAAAACACTTAAGTCAGCTCAATGTTCTAGGGTGTTTTGTAGAACAATGTAATCCCCTATGTTAAAAGCCACCTGGGATTCAACCACTAATCATACTAGAAAGAATACCATCAAGACATGGAATATTAAGGTGAGAATACAAAATGAAGAACATAGTGGAAAATAATGAGGTCCAACAAAGTATGGGAAAGGATTCGAGTTTATAATCTATAGACCTTTACAACTTAAATGGCATTATTGCTTTGTCTTTGTAGCAATGTGATTGCATTTAGGTCACAATTCGAGCTATAGTCAAAAATATGATAGTGTATCATAAAACCAAATTAGTTAAAAATCATCAAGAATTATCCAAGACTATAGATATATTCCACATAAGTAGGTCTCTATTGGAAAGTCTATCAAAAATACTGTTTCCTTCCTGATATATGTGGTTAATGGTATAACTCCTAAAGAATTTTAATAATTTCATAGCTCTCTCTAATAATTCCTTCAAGTTCTAGTTAGGAGTGTCATTTCTTCTATGGGTGTTGATGATGATGGTTGAATCTCCCTCTCTGTCAAGTGATGAAGGGTGCTTCCCTTAATACCACAAACACATAACAGAAATAGAGAAACAACAACAATATGCAAGAACAAAAAATTGGCTTCTTATTATCTCCACAAATGTGGAATTACAAACTTTCAGAATTATAATATGCAAAGCCACATGGAATTCCCTTACAATATTCTATAGGACAAAGCCTCGAATCAATACTCAGATCTACTACCAAAACTGCCCTAGACAACACTACGAGTCTTCTTTATATAGGCATTTTCCAACGCCCGAGAAGGTTCTAGAAATTTAGTCCTTAGGGCCAACCAAACTTAGAATTATTTTATTTTTCAATTTACTACATCAAAGTCAGCTCAAAATAAATTTTGAAACCCGAACAAAAATTTTGAAGGAAAATTATTTTCTACCATTTAAGGTGCCTGACTTTCGGAGACCATAAGTCATCACTAGTTGACCCGATTGACTATTATAACCCCATTTTGGAAAGGCCACGAAGCGCTCTACAGGATTGACTCACACAAGCACCTATCACCCAAATTATCAACCTCATCTGAGGCCTCTAAAGCCTTCAAAACTGAGTTCAAAGTTTCTATACCCTATTGCCAATACCAAAAATCTTTAATATCTTCAAAACTAGACCTGATCTAGCCATGAAACTTTAGTGGTAGGCTTATATGACTGAGATGAACCTCAACATGTAAAATCAAGACATTCCAAGATCATATGGCCAACTTACTAAAAACAACAAGTTTCCATAAATAGAAGCTCTACACAAGATAGACCTTATTGAATACAAAACATAAATATGTTTGGGTGATGCAAGATTGCTCTTACACCCAGGATGCTCTTGCATCAAACACTCGGGGTAATTTGAGAAGTGACCCTATCATGACTCAGGTGTGCAGAGGAAAACCAATATGGTTAACGTCCTCCTTTGTTAGCCATGATGAATCTTCAATAGGTCATCCTTTCCATTTGACCAAATACTCTTCATATGTCCTCTTCCTTGTGCTTCTGCCAACACGACTATCCAGTATGTCTTCAATCTCCTTGATATCTGAACTGGTTGTTGGAATACTCCACTGTGATGTTGTAACCTCATCTTCAACACCTCCTTCATGATACTCTATCAAATCTAAAATGTTAAACATTAGTGAAATATTCATCTCAGTAGGCAATTCTACCTCATATGCATTTCTTGAATCATGCTTCTTCAGTATCTTACATGGCCCAAACTTCTTCATTTTCAGCTTGTTATATGTACCAACCGAAAATTTCTCCTTTCACAAATGAACCATGACTTCATCTCCAACCTGAAATTCCTTATACCTGCTTTCCTCATCTGCCTTAGCCTTATACTGCGCATTCATCTTGGTAATATGCTTCCTCACCTCCTCATGGATGTTATTAAAAATGTTCTACAAAATCCTCAGCTTCAGCACTACTTATTTCTCCTTTATCTATCTTTCTCAACTCAGATGCATTTCTGGGACTACTCCCATATACAATCTGGAAAGGTGATTTACCAGTGCTCCTATTAACAGAATTATTGTATGCAAATTATGCCTGTGGTAAAATCAAATCCCATCCTATTGGCTTATCTCCAACCAAACATCTCAACAAATTTCTCAAACTCCTATTCACCACCTCTGTCTATCCATCATTCTATGGATGATGTGATGAACTAAACTTCAAATATGTCTTCAACTTCTTCCACAATGTACGCCAAAATATCCAACAAACTTAGTGTCCCTATTTGAAACTATATTTTTTGGCAAACCATGTAGTCTCACTACTTCTCTGAAAAACAATTCTGCTACATGAACAACATCATTAGTCCTCTTGCAGGGAATAAAATGTGCCATCTTTGAAAATTTGTCAACTACCACAAAAATTCAATCATGTCCCCACCATGTCCTTGGTAAACCAAGATCAAAGTCTATACTAATATCCTCCCAAGGTTTCTCTAGTACAGGTAATGGCTGATACAACCCAGTATTCTGCTTCACTCCTTTTGCCATCTGACATACTCTGTAACTCTATACAAACTTCTTGACATCTTGCTACAACTGTGGCCAATAATAAATCTCACTAACCAAAGCAAGGGTTTTATCATGACCAAAATGTCCAGCCAATCCTCTGCTATGCTTCTCCTTGATGAGATTCTCCCTCATAGAACCTCTTGGAATGCACAACTAACTCCCTCTGAATAGCATATCATCTTGAATGATGAAATCCAGCCACTTCATCCTATCTAGAGTAACAGGTTCTATACAAGCTTTCCAAGCTTTACCAAAATCAGGATCCTCTGGATACAAATTCTTGAGTTCCTTGAACCCAACCACCTCAATCTGCATCTCTGTCAGCAATAGTTGCCTTCTGCTAAGCGCATCTAAAACCCTATTAGACTTTCCACTTCCATGTTTCAAAACAAATGTGTAACTCTGCAAAAACTCAACCCATTTCAAATGCCTTTGATTCAACTTTCCTTGACTATTCAAATATTGCAAAGCTTTATGATCAGTATACAAAACAAACTCCTTGGGAACTAGATAGTGTCTCCACTTCTTTAATGCCTGAACTATAGCATAAAATTCCTGATCATAAACAAAATATTTTCTCTTAGCATCATTTAACTTCTCACCAAAATAATCAATAGGTTTACCTTCTTGGCTCATAACAACTCCTATTGCAATACCACTAGCATCACAATCTACTTGAAACACCTTATTCAAATTTGAAAGTGCTAAAACAGGTTGTTCTGTAACCTTTTGTTTCAACAGTCTAAACTCTATCTGCCCCATTAGTCCACTTGAACTCTCTTCTATCCCTTCTCATTGTTTCAATCAAGGGTCCACAAATACTGCTAAAATTTCAGATAAACTTTCTGTAAAAGCTAGCCAAACCATGAAAAGATCTTACCTCAATAGCACTTCTTGGAGTAGGCCATTCAAGGATACCATGTACTTTTTTTGGATCCATTTTTAGACCTTCTGCTGAAACTACAAATCCCAAATACATTAATTCCTTCTTCAAAAAACTACACTTCTTCAAATTAATCAACAATTTATCATCTCTTAACTTCTCAAACACCATACAAAAATGCATCATATGTTCCTCCAATGTCTTGCTAAAGAACAAAATATCATCTAGGTAAACAATGACAAACTTACCCAGAAATTCTTTCAGAACCTCGTTCATGAGCCGCATGAAAGTGCTCGGTGCATTGGTTAGCCCAAAAGGCATGACTAACCACTCATATAGTCCTTCCTTTGTCTTGAAGGTAGTCTTCCATTCATCTCCTTCGCTGATCTGAATCTAGTGATATCCACTCTTCAGATCTATCTTTCAGAAATACATAGCTCCACTCAAACAATCCATAATATCATCCATTCGTGGCAATGGAAACCTATACTTGATTTTGATCTTGTTTATTGCTCTGGAATGTATACACATCCTCCATTCACCATTCTTCTTTGGTGCTAATACTATTGGTATAGCACAGGGACTCAAACTCTCTCAAATCAACCCCTTCTACAGCAACTCATGTACTTGTCTATTCAACTCTTCACTTTCTATTGGTGTCATTCTATGTGCTACCTTGTTAGAAAACTGGCTCTTGGAATCAAATCCATATGATGACTGATCTTCCTTACTGGTGCTAATCCATCAGGTACATTATTAGATACAATATCCTGAAACTCATTCAACAAATCTGCAACCTCTACAAGTACATCCTCTATCTCCTCTTTACCAGCTTTTGGAATTAAAGAAAAACACACATGCTCATCCCTCATACCATGTAGGAATTTTCTCCCATCAACAAATGTTATTCTTGCATTACCACATACATTTTCTTCGGTCTCCTTCAATGGCTTTAGTTTATGTTGCACTCCATCCTTTGTCAGAGAATAGGTATTCTCACGACCATCATGTACAACACATCTATCAAACTACCACGGTCTACCCAACAACATATGACATGCATCCATAGATATGATATCACATAGTACCTCATCTTGGTACCTGCCGATCTTGAACTTTACTAGGCACTGTTCACTGACCATGACCTTGTGGTCATCTTGCACCCAGGCAATCCGATATGGATGTGGGTGTTTCTATCTCTTGAGCTTCAACTTTGTCACCATCTCTTCTGACACCAAATTTTTAGTGCTTCCACTATAGATAATCACATCACAACATTTACCCTCACACTTGCATCTAGTGTAAAATAGGATCCTCCTTTGTTCAAGTTCATTCTCACCACTCAGCAAGACTCTTCTGTTAATCAGCGTTTCTGCTCTTTCAGCATCTTCAAAATTTGATGATCTAGCATCTTCATCTACATGTGCAACTCTGGCCTGGCTTTTATTCCTCCTATCTATCTTTCCTTGGCATTGAGGACATTCAAATGCCCTATGACCTTCTTCTCCATAGTGAAAACATGTTCCACAAAAACCTCCTCTTCCTAAACCTTCTCCTCTTCCTCTTCCTCTCTGATCTCTATTGTTCTGATCTTGGAAATGATTGGAATTGTTTCCTCTCTAATTTTAACTACTACTGGCCTCATCCTTCTTTTTCGAATCTTCATTTCAGCCTCCATATGACTGTCCACCAGATCGTCCACTGTGACCTCTTCCATTTTATCTGCTCTCAAACTTCTTGTTCAACTTTTCCTCCACTTTTAGGGCAAACTGGTATGCGTCTTCAATACTGTTCATTTGAACTAGATTCAACTCCTCCTAAATGCTGCCTCAACCCATTAAGGTAATGGGAAACTTTCTCCTTATCCACTTCTGCATGGCCTGTTCTGATAAGGATTTGATAGAACTCCTCTATATACTCCTAAATAGATCTTCTTGCTTGCTTCAAACTTTGCATCTTCTTCGGTAGGTCAAGCTCATAATCAATAGGAATGAACTGCCACTTCAATTTATCCACCATTCGATCCCATCTTGTGATTTTATCTTTCCCTCTTCTATTTCTCTACAATTGAATCTCTTGCCACCAGATCTTTGCATGACCTTTCAGTCTGGCCTTCGCGAATTTGACCCTATCAGGATCCTCAATATCTTCATACTCAAAATATTCTTTACATTCATTGATCCAGTCGATCAAATCCTCTAGGTTAAGATTTTCTGAAAATGCAGGAACCTCAATCTTAGGTCTTTTCCTAATCTTGGAAATGGCCCGAAAAAGTCTTTCTTCCTCCTAGTTCACAACTTTGACTTCTCCTTCTTGATCTTCTTTAGTTTCATCCTTACTTTCATCTCTGACATTAAGATTCATTCCTCTGTGAATCTCCTCTTGCATTTCTCACACCTGTCTCTAGAGCGCTCTAACCTCAAGTATTACAACACCAGCTCTTACGCCACATTCCCTTCATGGAGGTATTTTCACAATGCATGCTAAAACCCTAACCATGGTCTTGGTGCAAACTACCTCACAGTCGGCAATCTATTCACACACTCAAGAACTCCTGCTATGATACCACTTGATGAAGGGTGCTCCCCTTAATACCACAAACACATAACAAAAACAAAGAAACAACAACAATATGAAAGAACAGAAAAATGGCTTCTTATTATATCCACAAATGTGGAATTACAAACTTTTAGAATTACAATATGCAAAGCCACCTGGGCATTCCCTTACAATATTCTGTAGGACAAAGCCTCGAATCAATACTGAGATCTACTACTAGAACTGCCCTAGACAACACTACGGGCCTCCTTTATATAGGCATTTTCCACCACTCGAGAAGGTTCCAAAAATTTAGCCCTTAGGGTCAACCAAAATTAGAATTATTTTATTTTTCAATTTACTACATCAAAGTCAGCTCAAAATAACTTTTGAAACCTGAACAAAAATTTTGAAGGAAAATTATTTTTTGCCATTTCAGGTGCCCGACTTCCGGAGACCATAAGTCATCACCAATTGACTTGACTGACTATTATAACCCCATTTCAAAAAGGCCATGAAGCACTCTACAAGCTTGACTTGCACAAGTGCTTGTCACCCAAATTATCGACCTCATCTAAGACCTCTAAAGCCTTCAAAAATGAGTACAAAGTTTTTGTACCCTACTGCCAATACCAAAAATCTTCAATATCTTCAAAACTAGACCTAATCTAGCCATGAAACTTTACTAGTAGGCTGATATGACTTAGATGAACCTCCACATGTAAAATCAAAACATTCTGAGATCATATGGCCAACTTACTAAAGACAATAAGTTTCCATAAATAGCAGCTCTGCACAAGATAGACCTTATTGAATACAAAACATAAATATTTTTGAGTGATGCAAGATTGCTCTTACACCCAGGATGCTCCTGCATCATCAAGTCTTTCAATAGATATATATTTATAGAGAAGTAGTCCCTTGGTAAGGGCTTTCATCTTAGCAATATTATTGGTCTCTACCCTTATGGGTCTAGCCATTCTTTCCATTTACAATAATTCCTAGTTATCAATATTGCATCCCATTCCTAAAGGATAAGGGTTACCTTGGGAAGCACCATCAAATTTTAACTTGAACTAACCATGTTTCAGTGGCACCCATTTCACTTCAAGTCTCTTATATTTTTTGTCCTTATCCCCCTATCCTATTACGGCTGAGATTTTCAATTATTTCCATGATTTTGTCATTTTTTCATCCCACTAGGTAAACCTAATGTTTTTTGTTTTTTTTCTGAAAGACCTCATTCTTACAATTGAAAGTTATACTTGTTACCACTTTGTTTTTATTGACTAAATGAAACTACTCTTCCTTTTTCTCCATGAAAACCCTTCTATTCCTTTCCTTCCAAACTTTCCATATAAGAATTGATAGGGCTTCTATCCAGAGACTATGATAGAGGCTATTTTTATACAAAGTGGGACAACTTAGGAAGTGACTCATCAAATCCTTAGGAAGAGATTCTTTCCAACCAAGTTTGGACCATAACAAGGTCCAAAAATGATAGTATATATTGATAGCCAAGAAATATATGATATATTGTTTCTTCTCATGATTCACATATATGACACCAAGAAGGTTTCTCATAGAAAATTTTGGTGAACCAATCAACTGTGATAATTTTGTGTTGGATCGCAATCGAAGTAAATACTCTTTCCTTAGGAAAATAATATTTTTCTGAACATAAGCTAATATTTCTAAAGAATATACATATCTGCACTATTGAATGTATATGATATAAGATAATATAAAATATTGCAACAATATTAATCAATATCAATTTGTGTGTATTTTTTCATTATGTGTGTACCATACCTATGAATCATTTTTATTTTTACTTTTGAGAAAACATTGTTCAGTTTAATTTCTTACAATAATTAATTTAAGAAAAACAACGGACACAAAAAGTTTACAAAGTGGAACAAGAGGTAAGCAACAATTGATTCCACTTAAAATTATTATTTTGAATGAAATTAACTTTGTAAATTTATTGATGACATGAAAGAATGAGATAGCTTGTCATAGA